>JARDVA010331707.1:0-17192 GCA_030265315.1 Mopalia swanii | reverse complement strand
GGAGCTTTCTGTTACCCTGGGGTTCTCAGAGCTAAAGGGGAACAGGAAGCTGATCTGTTTGTACATTTTGTATTTGTATCCGTCGTTATATAAGTGAAATACTCTTGAGTACGACGTTAAATACCAACCAAACAAACTAATAATAATATCTTTTGTATTAAGTTTCAAGAAAATATTTAGAAATGTATGGGTGTGAAATTTCTTTTTTGACTGAGTATATCTCAGATTAACCACGTAAGATAAAATAGTTTAAGCTAGGAAATAGTCGCAAGCTTGTTTGGGTGCAAATTTTGTTTGGCCGTGAGCACACGAAAATGCTGAATATTCTCTTTGTATTACTCATTCAGGTATAATTGAGTTGGACCAGGTCTTTCTATCTTTAGTGGGAAACCCAATGTTTCTGGCAGGAGCAGTAGGGTGTTTCCTGGATAACACTTTGCCAGGTATGAAACTGTATTATGACGTCACGGTCCATTGCCAAGACAATCACTATCATGATACAGTTTAGGAAACCAATCATACAATTGTTGCCACATAATGCATTAAACTTATTAAACAAACGATTGGGAGGGAGCTACCTGGTGCTACTGGAGCTTTGGGGCAACATGAAGCCGATGTGTCTGTCATGTCTTTGCATTCTTTTTTGTATTTGTCTATTTTTTGTTCTGTCTTGTCTTTGTTGTCAGTTGTGTCAAGGGTATATTCCTTCACCAATTGGACTGGCACGACGTCATGTGAGTGAAATAACCTTAAGTATGGCGTAAAACGCCAATCATCTAAATCAACAAACGGTTACATTTGTTGTTTGACATAGGGAAATATTTTGTGCAGTTGTATCATTTCTATCCAAGCTCGTCAATGGTGCGCATATCAGTTGCTTTGACGGAATGTATGGTTGGGATTTTACGCGGTCCTTATTCCACAACTGGTTTTTGGCTCATAAGACGGCGATTCAGCTCCAAGCATAGGGGAGCACTAAGGAGTTCAGTGGCGACAGCCTCATGGTGTGCGACAATTATGCATACGGTACAAAACTAATAAGAGAAAACCTTTAAATCAACAATGGGAAAATCCGCAATGAGTTGACTTTGCGTTGCCTATTTGCTCAAAACCCACCTAAACGGCGTGAACTCTCACTATTATACTGTGTTAAGTTTAAAGGGAAACCTACGTGAAAATGTAACATTATACCTCTGGTAGATTCTTCATCGATTACTTGTCGGTTTTGTGTTCTTATTAAAGGTCAGTCAGCGAAACCGGACTCAATGAGCGAAGACGATGATGAAGACTTGGATGACGAAGATCGCGAAGACATTAGTACCGTTTACTATCTGCCTTTCTTCAACAACTTCTTCAGTCGATGGCGATGGACCAAATACTTACCATTCCTTCCAACCTACCACAAGAAAGACTAAGCATAGATCAAAAATGTTAGCCATGTTTGTAAATTTTTGTTATATTGAATCGGCGGTTGCCATAGTTTATCTTGAATGGGAAGATAACAAGAAACTATTGAAAGCGATCCTGGATATATAGCATGTAACCAGGAGTTACGGAATATGGTAGTCTGAATGTATGGATATGTTTCATAATCAGTTAAAGTAAATTTGATAACTGTCTTGGTAACTCAGATACTGTGAACTTTTCATGCCATATAGTTTCTCTATATCACACTGACTAATTGTCTTTCATAACTGACATGGTAACTCAGGTATGGCGAACTTATTGGGCCATATAGTTTCTGTAAATAACACTGAATATTTGTCTTTGATAACTGACTTCTCAGGTACGGTGAACTTTTTCTGACTTGGTAACTCAGGTATGGTGAACTTTTCATGCCATATGGTTGCTCTATATAACACTGAATATTTGTCTTTGATAACTGACTTGGTAACTCAGGTACGGTGAATTTGTCATGCCATATAGTTTCTCTATATAACACTGAATATTTGTCTTTAATAACTGACTTGGTAACTCCGGTATGGTGAACTTTTCATTCCATATAGTTTCTCTATATAACACTGAATATTTGTCAATAAGTATTCACCAAATTCAGTTCAGAACATATTTGTCAATTTATTGACCAACTGTTTTGAAGGCTATTATTGTGCAACTTCATTGAATAGTCGTCAGTGTTATAGCAAGAAACGATGTGACACGGGCACTACGACCAAGGTATGTAAGACGAGGCGTTCTGTAGATCTAATAGCCTATCTATCATACGATGTAGCCTTATTTACAGACAGAGTTAGAGTGTATAGAACTGTTTTATTTCAGGTTTTTTCACTTGCCGACTTTTATGGGTTCAATTAGAACTGTCCAATCATATTTGATATACTGAAATCAGACACTTTTTATATGCGAAAACGAGACTTGAAATTGCCCATTAGCGTTGTTACAAATAAGGTCCAAGGAACTGTTACCAAACTGCCATTTTTCTCTCTTTCATCCTGACTGTAGACGGAACTCTAGCGGAAGGACCGATACCTTGCATCGTTTATACATGTGTGCCTAAAAAATGATCCAACGTTCACTCGATGGGGATATTAAAGCCAGTAAGCCTATTTAATTGAAGATTTCAGCGCTACACTGAGATCAGAAGTAGGCAATTACACATTTTGCGATGTTTAAACTCTGTAGCTAGAGGTATGAGAGATACTAAGTCAGTTGTAAGATTGCCTTCGATGCGATTATGAAGGCTATCCACACACGAGTTTTATCAACTGCAGATTACTGACTATCGATGCAGTCGCATGGTTTGTTATATCATCCTTTAAACGTCTGGCTAAGGGCAGTTTGTTTGAAGAGTAGCAATACTGTCTTTACATAGCACTGGAGGAAAATTACGTTTCCAACATTATGACTACGCTTCACATCTGTGTTGTACTAGTGTCAACTATTGTTGGAATACACTGCTGTCATATAAGTGGAATACCCTTAAGCACAGCATAAAACACCAATCAATCAACCTTAAAACGTGTATTGATATAATAAACGTGTATACTCTCGTCCTCTGTGTTACTTCCCCATGTGACTAACTACAGTTACACAGAACAAAGCCATGCCGCGTTCAGTTAATTCTGGATGAAACTTAAAATCCCAACAAAGCAAACATTTTTTTTATGTTTCTACGGTTGTGTTTGCTGGGGTTTTACGCCGTCTACGGTTGTGGTAGTACGGTTATCTAGGGTTGGAACAAAGCTGGCATACAGCCTCGAATACGCTTGCGCAGAACCTCGTGTACACATCAACCCGATATTTTGTCATATTTTATGGAAATTAAAAAACATCAAATAAAAAAAAGCGTTAACGTTATTAAATGTATGTCCTTATAGGTTGATTTGTTTCTATGTTTGATTCTTACCGCCAAGGGTGCAGTCTTATGGAAATTTATCTTTAAATAAAGAACGTTGGATAAATGAGTTTTGACTATATTTTCACACCAATCAACCAATCTAATCCCGTTGATTCAATTTTATTTTGTTTTAAATTTCAACTTCACTTACACCGTTTTGTTCCTGTCAACTTTAGAAAATTTAGCTGCGGTTATAAATGCAATGAATAAAGACCTATCAAAAGGCGTAGACCAATATGTAAGACGTATCTGTTCGGTTTTGTCCATTTTAAAGAACACTGGCTTCGATTTTCCAAGACCATTTTTTACCCTGCGAAAGGTCAAAGCTAACCTGCTGTTTCCTGCTTTTTTTTAATTGCATATCTTTATCAGATTCCGAGAAATCTGGATAGGTCAAGATTTGTTTTCAAGAAAGAAATCGAACACAGACGTTAAGAACAAAATGCAATTTATTTAACGAACAGCACCTCAAATACAATTTGATGTTACAAAAATCAACAATTTGATTGTAAAAATAGTAATTTTGTAAAACGAAGAAACGTCATGGTGTCCTAAATTATGACTTCCCGTTCGATAGCACTATTCTATATACTGTCGACAGAAATACGATTGTTTGAGCAAAAACAATATATTCATCATCCAGCTATACATCATTATAATCAGAATACATTTTGAACCAGTACGGTCGTTATCTACAAAAGACCTATATAAGACAATACAATCATAACAAAACACAGTAAAATATCATAAATAAACTATACAGCAGTACAATTGATATTTTGAGGGTTATTAAATTCAACAAAAAATGATTTATAGCTAGAGACATAATCATGGATGAGTAAGACTTAATTCACTTCATCTATAAACACAGATAAACATATATATATATGATGTAACAGTAATGGAATGTTGTAGATGAAAAATAATTATATTTATTCATAAAATTGGTTGATAATAATCTGAACGATTTAATTGGCAAATACAAATGTGAGATTTTAACGACTTTCGAAATGCTGCATTTGTACGCTATTTAGAACGCCGTTAAATAAAACACATGCTCAGTGTGGTAAAGTTCGATTTATACATTGTGATTTACAGTCAACTATACACTATTAGAAAAATATGGCTCTATTGGAACCCATTATGGTTCATCATCTATGGCTCTGGTTGAACATGTTATGGTGTTGTATGGAACTCTCACAGCAATTGTTCCAAATAATTCTGCCTTTCTTATTATATCAAAGAATTGTTTTTGACGCAATGGTTCCAAATAGATAGTTTCGCCTTTTCAAAAGAACCGTTAAAGCACCATTACTTATTTATAAGAGTGAAAGAAAATCATGTCTTAGCTGAATATCATGAGTGTGTTATAGGGGTTTCGTTTCAAGGCATTTCGGAACCTATTTGTATATTTACACCATTTCTTGAACCTGCTATATACGTCAACCTTAATTGGTTTCCAAGACACTGCTTTCAGCAGCTGGTCGACATTAATTTTGGCTCCTTAGTCCTGTTGAAGAACAATCCGAGCACTTTTGATTTGTAGCACTTAAAGACTGTGTATGATAGGCATAGTCATTGAGGTGTTTAACGCCGTACTAATAAAGGCCAATGGCCAGTCCAACAGTTGAAGGAAACCACATTTAACGCCCCTCAACAAGCAAATACAAGACAAGACAATCACGGAACGCAATACAGATATCTGAAAGCACCGGAGAAACCAGAAGCTGTCCCCTTACCTCCAACCCTAGTCATTGAAGAGAACCAACAGCCCATCATTATCACAAGACGTTCATCAAAACACTGTTTCCATGTATTGTGATTGTGACCGTCATTATTAATGAAATAAAGAATTATTATTTACATTTTCTTCATATTAACAATTAAAACAATAATATAACTAAACTATTTATCATCATTATCTTTATCACAATTCCTCGTGTATGAATCATCAGCTTTTAAAAAACTCATTAATAAACTGATCACTGTGCATCATATTCTTCATAATTGTCTTTTCATATATGTCATTTAAATTATCACCGCATCATCGCAAAATAATGAGCACTGAAAAGATACCGTAAAGGGAGTTAAAACCAAACAAATTAGTGAACCTCAATACGCAGCCTGTAATCGGCAGTTAGGAGAAGTGTGTTGAATGTTCTTTCATAAAAGACTGATCAGTGTTTCACGCCGTGCTTAATGGTATTTCACTTATATGACGGCGGTGTCTTCCAACAATAATTGACACTAGCACAACCAAGATGTAAAGCGTTTCCATAATGTTGGAAAGTTAACTTTCCTCCAGTGCTAAGTAAAGACAGCTTTGCTGCTCTTCAAACACACTGCCCTTAGCCAGAGTGACTTTCATAAAAGAGTTTGGAAATTGACTTCCTGACTCGTGTATGGTGAATTCTTCTTGCCATTTCACGTCTTTCTCTGTAACACTATTTACCGAAATCATTTCGTGGTAATTTTTTGGTTAAATACTTCATAGACACACTATTTTGGTGGCGATCTTTACGAAAATTTGTTGAATAATAATCAGTGTTCTAGAGCAGAAACGATAGGCCATGGAAACTCCACTATATGCGAGCCTAGAGTACAATTTCCCAATCGCTCTTATGAAATGATGAAATCTAACCCATAATATTTGTTGTTTCTTCCCTTTAAAAAAAACATCACCATGCAGAGAATCTTATCATAAAAATCTTAATTTCTGAAACATTTAGCTACACGTTAATACATAACAAATAACACACAGCGAGAAATCCGGACCCGTATTTATCAAGAATTTTAAGTATTTCTTCAAGTTCAGACAAAGTCAGTGATTGTGCATATCAACATACTTCAGCCAGTGGTTCAAGTCACTATTAAATTGAATCATGGATGAAATGACGCCAATAATCTCTAATCCTGGATTAGTTATTTTAGCTGCTATAAGCGACTAATCGTTGTTTCTAGAACAGTGCCAAGAAATGTAATGAGTAAGCTGTGTAACTCAAAGGTTATCTTAGTCCCTATAAGATGTATATTGTCATTATCACATTTTTAATTACTTTACAGGGAGCGTATTAGGTGCCAAATGTTTTTTTAACGGATCTGTGTGGGATTTTCAAGCTGCACATAAGCGGATAAATGGCATCTGGGGAAACACTTGCAATTTGTAAATTAAAGTAGCCATTATAAGACTCATTTTGACTGAATATGTCCGCTTAAGTTTGCCATCTTCACAATTGCTGACGGTGGCAAAATAAAGCCGAAATATTTAGTGAAAAGGAATCTTTTATTTTGTAGTCAAAATGAGTTTCATTCTTCGGAGTTGTACTACTTGTGTACTATGTTAAGACTATCAGAGGATCTAATTAATATGGGACTACTGTGGTACCGTTCTCTGGCCTGAATCGTATTATATCAATGAACAGAAAATGTTTGGAAAATGTGTACATGTGGGGATACGAAGCATACAACTCATGACTGTGTTACAATGACGATTAAACATTTATGGGCTAAAGACAGAAATGAGAAAATCGAATTGGCTTTAGCGCAATTATATAGTTATCAGCAAACACACTGTTGTGTGCAGGGTTCACTTTATATCCCCCTCTGACTTCTTTTGGCTAAGGATATGATCCTAATATCCATTAAATATCACTTATACCGAGCACTAAACATTGTAAAAAAAACAATTGGTCATGTCAGAAAAGTGTATAACTATAGCATTTAACTGGCTAATGCACAGCTTTGTGTAAATAAATATATGACATTAAGTAAAATGCGGACGTTCATTTTGAATCGTTTGTAGGGGTGAAATTCAGAATTCGGCCAGGTGCCTGTGCGTAATAAAAAGTTAAAGGCTAACAAGCCATTTCAACAACTGGAAAATCTTTTAGACGTTAGAAGTGTTACAACTGATCAACTGAATAATTTAACATACCATGCGTTGCCATATTGAGGTAACTACGTGGTAAATCCGTACTGAAAAAACACTTTGTGTATGTACGATGTCTTCAAGATACCGAAATAGCTATGGCGATCCATATTGGTAAAGTTTGTGTATTTACGATATCTTAAAGATACCAAAATAATTATTATCGCTGGACGGATAAACGGAATCCAATTCGGAGACATTTACGTATAAAATGTCCCCTATGTTCACTTTAATAGCAGCTTGTAGACGTACTGGTTGGACAATTTCCACGTCAGTCACGTTCATTTTAGTCGTCTGTGTGCACACAACAGCTTTAGCGTTGGTTTCATTCCGGGGGGAGTTCCTGAATAGACATTGGACGAAACGCGTATTGACGTAAGACGTCGGACGGAACGTCACTTGACAGTACACGTTATAGATGCCGCTTTGCGTCACTTCAAGTCCTCCGTATTGTGGTCTATATATTATCTCATTTGATATATGGCCAGTATCATGAGAGAATTCTGTATTTGTCTGCCAGGGCAGTTTACTCTTGTCTGTTTCTGTAAAAGTAAATATAATATATTTCACAGGTGTGATCAAAGTAAGAACAAAATAACAAATATAAATGACTGAAGATATCAAATTACAAATTGAGTAAGTAACGGGATGAATAATGCCGCCAACAGGTAGGTTAATAATTGATATATTTTTAGTTTGGTTCCAGCGAGTCCATAAATAGTCTCCTTGTTTATAAATAGTCTCATTGTTTAACAATGAGACTATTTCTGGACTCCCTGGAACACAAAATTGTAACTAGAATCCGTAGTGAGGGAGTTTTACACCGTGGATAAAGAAAAATAAGAACTTTTAAATGAACTAGAGTAATACACTGTGGATTAAGAAAAAAGAACAAACTTTCAAATGAACTATTAGTTCTAGTTCATTTGAAAGTTTCTATTTCAGTTCATTTGAAAGTTTTTATTATTTCAAATATATAAACAATGGAGGTCATCGGTCACCGATGTAAATAACCATACTGCGTGCAGTTTTGAGGCAAATTTATAAATTACCTTGACACTTTGAAACTATTCCAAATGTGATAGTTATTGCGTCAGGGTCTGTTGTTTCTATATTTGCCATTTAGATAGTTTCCCTTTCCGCTCTTTCAATGAACGTCCTAAAATTCTGAAATTACTTATTAAAAGCCAGCGAATTTATAGTATAAATACCAATCCAACACAAACTTACTCAAACGGTTCCAATCCAGGAATAGATGGGCTGATGGCATTATCTGGCGTCCACAATCACGATCTATGGAAAGACAAATCGGAAACACTGATTACAAATAGAATAAAACCTTCATCTAATTAAGTCCAGTGATTCTAAGGAAAATTGCGTCATTGTTATAGTGTAGCTTCGTTTGTATCGTACTTCTAATGTTTTAACACATTTTATAATGTGTAGGTTGATTGATTACGCTCCAAAAATGCGTTTGTAGTTTTTTTCCATATATGGTAGAATGCTACTTTTAACTTGAAACACAAATTCTTACATCATTTAAACTGTGACGGTTATATTAGTAGTCACTTGGAAATAATGGTTCTTTAGAAAAGCGGATGGTTCTATATTGAACCATTACAGTACAAAAACGGTTCTTTGACACCAGAAGTAAGGGAGAAAAACGTGAAACATTTGCTGGTTCCATACTAAACCATAAGGGTCTCCACCAGAGCCATGGCCGAAGAACCTTAAAGGGTTCATTTCATTATAGCCATATTTTTCTAAGAGAGGCGTCTCCATCAATAATTAACTGGCTCATAAAATACACCAGATTGTTTTAAATACTCACCAAAACGATTCATTACACCAACAATATTGCCAAGTGGTTCCTGCAACAAAAACAAACCAGTATGATTAAATTGGGCCTGTAAAATCACGTGAACTTCTGGATTGACTAACTGACTGTAAAGCGCCGCAACTTCTGAAATGACTGATTGACTGACCGTCCCATGCACTGGTTTACGGTGTAATCGAAAAATTGTTTGAGTGCATGATTGATTGATTAATTGACTGACTGGCTGTTGATTGATTGGTTGGATGGTTGATTAATTGATTGATCTATTGTGCTACAATACAGCCAGCACCATTATCAAACTGAATCAAACGTTATTTGTTTGATTTCGGTGCGGGTATATCCACTGAATAAATACATTCAAACTATATAAATTCTGGTTATGTTCACACCATCTCAACTGACGTATGTTAATATATATATATACGTCTTCCGGTCGGTTCTCGTGATCAACACACTGTGCACCAATGTTTCAACCAATCAGCATTCGTCTACAAGCTGATAACCTGTGTTATTGTTTCTTGGTGTTCGACGCCATGTTAATAAAGTTTCACTTGTATGTTGGACAAGTACTGTTCTTCCAATGGCAGTTATATACAGTGTGACTGCATGGGGCATACACTGTACTCGCATTGGCCATAGGACTATAAAGATATTGTAAATAAACAATGGCAATATATAAACGTATTGCTGTGCCTCGCGCTAAATTGTTTTGTTCGGATTTGTCAAAAACAAGCATGTAACAAAACAAGACGTCACATGACTCTTTTGGTGTTTTGTAGAAATAGTCATGATTTGCCCTGGAGCGATGAATATGATACTTGTTTTGCTTTGTGCAAAAGTTATCTTCCCTTCATTCATGAGAGAGTGGATTTTGTAAACCAGCAACGACCTTCGGTCACGAGAATGTGTTCTTTAGCTTGTTAATATAATCCACCGATAAAATAAATATTCTCTGAACACTAGAACGAGTGAATTGAGTACAACTTAACAAGCAATGTATGTTTGAGAGAACACCATGATTGACCAGTTCTCAACAAGTGATGCTGAACCCCTTGAACACTAAATGTCTCGTGTTGACGAGCACAAAGTTCCAGACTAAAACTACGGTATTTGTTTTAAAAATAAATACATAGATAAATAAATAAGTTTGGTGATTTAACCAGTAAGTTAACGAGCTTTGTGTAGCACCTATATAAGGCGTCTGTTGGAAAAAGGAAACTTACTGGACTAGAGCTTTCTCCCTGGCGACTACCTCCCGCCGTCGGTCGCTGATTTTGACGAGTGCCTTTTAGTAGTTTCTTTTTTGGTACTAAGTTAGCTCCCATAAAATCTATGTCTTCGTCAGTACACCAGACTAGAATATTACGAGTCTGCGTTGGTAAATTGTCTTGAGGGAGAGACTGACCGATGATGATTCCAATAAAAAGTAAAATTCCGCTTAATACAAAACAGATCAATATGTTAAATGCCTTTCTGTTTGTCTGAAAGATTCCACCTGGCCTGGTCCCGTTAGGGACAAATCTTGATTCTGTTCTATCTGTTAATTCCTCTGATACAGACACTTGGTGTGTGATTGTAGGTGAATCCATTTTTTGTTGTCGATACTGTAAACCTATTTGTTAGTTTGCCGATTAAAATGTTTAAATTATTGTGTAACACGAAGTAAAAGTTCCAGATGTTCACTATTCTCGTGTCTCCGACTTCCCCTGTCAATTGTCGTACTCTCCTAAGGGTAACTAGGTCCAAAGAGTTTTTTCCATAGGAGTATTAGCTCCACGTGTGCAGTGGTTCAGGTGGAATGTCTTTTTTGTATCACAGGTTAAAGCTTAGCGTAGTCAGGCAACTGTCTAAGGAACAAAACGCTCAAATCATAATGTTAATAGTGTCCCTGTTAAGAAAGTTGGGTGGTTCCAAATTTTAGATCAGAGTTCCTCCTCATTCGTTAGACTGTTGTTTTCGCTTTATTCTTTCTGGATACTGAACTGAAATAAAAGCAAAGTGAAAAGAGAATGAACAACAGAATAAAGCACGAGGTGGACTGATTTTAAAGTATTAATAGAGAATTAAGAGAGCATGTAACACGACCTCCCTAAAATCAGTGGTTACAACAGACAGTTGACACAATTCAAGCATTACTATAAGATCGCTAACATACATGAATTAGTAAATTACTTACGTGTTCATGTAACACCCTCACTATTACACTGATATCAAACTAGTCGGAATACACATTTGAATGTTTAGTCCTGTAATCGTTGGCATAGTCAACCTATTCACGTAAGTCCATGGCCTCTTAATATAATATTGTCAGTATTGTATTTTTGCCTTTTTTAAATAAACCCCAAAATTCCCCAAAAACCGCTAGGGTGTTGTAGTCAGGCGACTCCTAACTTTCCACTACTATTGTTTGTTGGGCTCTTCCTGGTTGTTGTAAAGGGCCGCAAAACGAAAGGTTATTCAGTTTATAGCTGAAAATATTGAAAGCCGATACGAAACCTCTGAATGAGAGTAGGTATAGCTGATATATGATTTTTAATGTAGAGAAAGACATGTAGCTGATATATTATATACGTGCACCGTGTATGCAATTTCGAGAACAACTTCTTGAATCTCAAGTGGTTTGCTTATAAGTGTATAAACGGCTTCACAGTACGCTATACACAGCAGAGATAGCTACTACCGGTTTTACAACAAACGCGGATGTAAACGAGCAGAGAGATATACAAATTCCTTATGGGAAAACCCACTGTTTTCAGATGTCCCCACGTTTCTAACCTCTTCTCCAATCAAAACGCCATACATAACCTAGAGCTTTTGGCTTTTCCCACAGAACGTGACCTACATATATGACCTATATATCTATATTGTGATCACCATTCAATGCATTAGGGTTTTTTAAAATTAAGATTGGCCAGTATTTACTGTATAGGTAGCTGGGCTAGAATGAGTTTTTTCGCTCACTATGATCAGTGAGTCCGGGTTATTATATATTCATGACAGCTTCAAGCCACCACATCACCGCAGTGTGATACCACAATACTAAGCCATTACATATGTAAGTTGTGGCAGAATGTTACCTCTGCTCGCCGATGTCCCAGAATCATTCCCAGTTGGGGAAACCAACTTCTCTACTTTATTCCAATAAATTATAAAAAAGATATATCCTTTAAAATGTAGAGAGGCTTGATGTTTACGTTAATACTATAGATAGATTAGTTTCGAACGATTGTTTAGTTCCTAGATGGGTAATTTGTTTGCCTCTGGACTTGTCTCGACACATAGGGAAGTCCAGTCTGACAGTGCAAACTAGAATAGTAATTTTTCATGTAAAAACCACCAGAGATCTGAGTTCGATTCCAGTTTAAAACTAGCAAAATTTCTCTTCTTTAGAATAAAAAAATATTTAACGTTTTACTCGAAAAATCTGCTTGTACTGAAAATATTGAAGGTTTTAGCTTGGATGTTATCTTCAAGAATATAGTATATTACAGTGAATATAAAGTGAGTTATAGCTATCTTAATATTTCAATAACCCGCAATGCTTAATGTTTGTCTTGTCCCACTACTTTCTTTTCTTTCTATATATGCGTTAAATTTACGTATAAAATGCATGAATTCTAAAAAATACCGTAATGTCGAAGTTTATTATATTTCTAAATTATTTTTAGGTGTTGATTCGTTGTTATGTTTTTTGTCACAACTATACCTTATACGGTACTGGTGTTCAGCTGCTATTTGTGTCGTCTTGGTTCAAATATTCTACGATAAACCTCATAAATATACGCAGGGGGATCTCCCGCGGAAATTGAACGAATTTGTCTGAAATTGGTTTGGCGAAAAAAATGTTATCTGAAACACAATTTACGTTTTGTTTTGAACAAAAGTGTCTTATTTCTGAACATATATTGTGAAAGTGCTGGCGCATTTCCTCATATATTTGATAAGATTCCATTCTCAAGAGACACACGTTTTTCGTTTGCTCACGTACATGTATAAAGGACCAAACTGGTCCCACCTATGTTTACATGTCGTGAAAGAGGATGGCGCAAACTAAAAAAAATCTGTATATTGATCGTGTTTCGAAGGCTAATGCCGATTTATATATGCATTTTAATGAAAGCTAACAGAGTTTATGGTCATGAACGTTGTCCAAGTGATGCCAAAGTTGCCGATGAAGGCATATAGAAAATGAAAAAAAATATTTAAAAATTGAATGAATGCAAGCGTGATCAAAGCCGTGTCTCGTTTTAAGTCCTCACTACGATCCCTTTGTTTTATCATAACACTGGCTTTAATAAATCACACATCTATATATCTGCTATGATAATTAAATGTATTAACGTACACATATTTCAAACTTTCCAACCATGCTTAACTAGATTATCACCTCGTCAACTAAATACCATACTTGTGCTCAAATATTAAAAAGAGAATTTTAACTAACAACTCTAAAACCATTTCAGTCAATTAACCTCGGCTAACAAATAACATACTTACATATTTGATTGAAACTCAACTGATGATCTGCAGTGAAGCCTGGTTTTATATAAACTAACTTCCTCTCGATATAATCTTTATATATATGTTTGCATATCCAGGGAATCCCCTTCAGTAAGTTTGTAATGTTATACCCTTGGAATATAATATAAATTATCAGCCAATAGAATCAATTGAAAGGGGCGTAAGCATGTTTGACAAACTATAGCATCATGAAACAATCAAAACTATGAAATTCTACAACACAAAATGGCAGCAAAATGTATATTTTGTTTTATAGATGTGCTATGATATATATATTTGAATAGGACCAGCTAGAATAATGCAGGAGTCACTCTTTAAATTTCCCTTGTATATATATGATTTTTGTTTTGACGTTAACATTTTAACATATCTTGCGTGATCACCTGATCATACCATAGCTCCTAGCTAATGGCATACTCGAACTTTTTCTAAAAAAAATATTATTATCTTTTATGTTATATCTTCGTCAATGTCCACCGATGCTTCCTTGTCAGAGGTCTTCACGGAAGACTCGCGACTATGGACAATTGATCATAACATTAAATATTTTGTAAAGGATAATAATTTCATGAGCGTGAGTGAGAAATTTATCACCGCCCTACTCATAGTTAAGATAACAAACACGGGGCTGATAAAAAATACCGGGAAGAAGTTTAAAGGGAAAGACAACTGTTTTTCGACCTAAACTTATTATTTTTATAGCATATTTTCAAAAACAAACATCAGTATTGCAGTCGCATTTGAGTAAGCATAGCCATTAATTAGTTCATTAAACAGGCTGGACTAACGTCATTGTTCGAAAACACGGTCGGTCATCAGTGGGGAACAGCCACGACTAAATGATATAACTACCATGGTTTGGAACAATGACGCCAGTTCCGCTCTTTAAATCAACTAATTAACGGCTATGCTAATTCGAATGCAAGTGCAATACAGATGGTTGGCTTTAAAAATATACAATAAAAGTAATAAGTTAAGGTCTTTTACTTTAAGCCCGAGTCCCAATTGGGCCGATAACAAGTTGTAATACCCCTAACCGTCAATTAGTTCTGATCGATTTGAGGGCATTAATCTAGCTCACCCAAACACAATTAGAGACGTCACAATCCTCCCTTCATTCCAAAGTACCAATCATAATCAAAAGGAAATATCCAGAACTTTTAAAATGTCTGGTATTCATTTGCCTTGCATTGACGCTTTGCCCAGGAAGTATTGTCTTACACTGTACTGTAATAGATATAAACTAAAAAAAACTATTGTTAACAGTTTTTACTTCAATTAATGCCAATATTTCGTTAAAAAATTACTGACCTGACGACCTGTCCATTTAATATTTAAAAACACTTATAGTTTTAAACTTTTATCTGTCAAGATATCTACTGTTTTATACCATATGCTTAAGTTGATAATATTATATAATATTTTCCCTCATTTATATTTCTCACTTTACTTAGTTTGTGTTTGTTACGGGCTATATTATGTGATTTTGCCCAGCAACGTTATATTGGCCCTGAACCCTTTTAAGATACTTCCCCTGGAAGTACTCCCCATTGTAAACATTGAAAATGTCGTTTGCACTAACGACAATAAACTAAAGTGTTCGTTGTAGTGGTACATTTGACCGATTATAAAGCAGTAATGTATATCTTCGGAATCGAAAACAGTTTTTTTTCATGCAGTGAGAACATTTCGACAATATTTTGGTATCTTTGTGTAATTCGTCAGAACGGAGTAATTTGCCTCATTCAAAGGGTTACAAGGAATTTTGGAAATTCGAACTAATGCATCAAATTTGGAAGGTAACCAAGGACAATACGACAGTTTATGGACTAGTCAGTCACCCACATAAAGTGTTATGAACCAGAGCGAACTAAAACCTTAACAATTTATATATATATAATGTTGTGTCTTTTTATCTAACCTGGCACATATGTATTAATGTGCCGTGATTTATGAAGGCATACGCAGAAGTATTTAACCAGGTTTAACTAGAATATCACCACGTCAACTAAATACCGTAATTAAGTTAAAATATTAACGGAAAGTTTCTTGATAAAATAACCTACATCTCTTTCAGTCAATTTAAAAAATAAATACTTACATTCTTTCAAAACTCAACTGGTCGTTTGCAGTGAAGCGCGGACTAAAATATACGGACTAACTCTATATACACTCTTTATATATAATATAAATAGAGGCATTGCCAGTTAATTTTGTTTGCGGAAGTCGAAAGTGAAACTTGCATAATGCGTACAATTTAGTGACCGCCCCCCCAATTTGGCGGATTGGTTTACGCAAAGTTCTATTAATAGGCATGTGATGTAATTCTCGTTGAATATAATGTCAGTTATCAGCCAATCGATGATTGGGAAGGCACGTGAGTAGTCTTGACAAACTAAATCATTATGAAACAATCCATGTGAAATAAAACACAAAATGGGGACAATACATGTGTTATTTTCATGGATTGTATGCTATGATCAATCAGATAAATCAATGAATCAGTCACGCTTCAAAGCTTTACCGTCTTTGTGGGGTATTTGAGTGGGCTGAGACCTATTTTAGCTAAGATGGCATTATTTTTACGTAAATTGCATGTGTGACCAGGTTCCACAACAATGCCTGACCAATAACATTCTTGAACTATTTTTAATTTTTATATTTTATTTTAGATACGGCATCAAAATTAAGCATAACTAGTACTACATACCAATTATTTGAAAGCGTCCACAAATATTTCCTTGTCAGAGGTCGTCACGGAACAGCCGCACTGATTCCGATTTCATCATAGCATTAATTCAGTTTTTAAGTATATAATTTTGTGAGAGTGAGTGAGAAATTTATCACCGCCCGACTCATAGTTTAGATAACAAACACAGAGCTGATTATAAATACCCGGAAGTAGTTCCAATTGGGCCGATAACGAGTTGTTATACCCTTAATCGTGAATTAGTTAAATATTAGTTAAATTTGAGGGCATTAATCGAGCTGACCCAAACACCAGGGCGTCACATTCCTCACTTCATTCCAAATCTACCAATCCTATGCAAAAGCAAAGTGTTTATAGGTATATATAAAGATAATAGATATACACTAAAGAAGGTATTCGTTTTTAAGTTCTTGCGTTCATAGCGCTGTGAATACATGCACACTCTTATAAATAATGGTTATTTGAGTGTCCTTTAGAACAGAGGGTGCATGGTTCTATCAGGAACCATTACAACAAAAAAAGGAAGGGATAAATACTTTTCTCTTGCTGAGAGGGTTCCATACTGAACTAAAATCGGTTTCACTAGAGCCGTATTGTTCTACGATTGTAGGGTATAATTACGAAACGATGTCAAAAAATAAGTACAATAGGCGCGTCCGACTGGACCTTTCCGTTAAGCACGGCGAAGCCGTTGTCTACGATTTCTTTTCAATATATTTGTTTACTGAAAACGTGACGGGGGAAAACAATTCGTACCTAACGTACTTAAAGCGATACTCCGGGCTGCAATAACCCCTATATCAATTGAAAGGTTACCATTAAATATACTTAAATATGGCAT
>JARDVA010330596.1:0-17199 GCA_030265315.1 Mopalia swanii | reverse complement strand
CGTGTGTGTGTGTGGTTGTTTTTTTTACTTATTGTTGAAGTTACACTGGAAAACTGTGGACAACTCGACTATCCCTATATACTCGGCTACTCTTTGGCTTACAAAGGCTCTTACAAAATGAACATGTAAAGCTGCTTCCGAATTTACTATCGGTGTGTCACGTTTAAGCGAGATACAGTGTGTACGTAAATCAATTTCATTCGGCTGTAATTCTAAGCAGCGCCAAACTAGTAAAATAAATAGAGAACGTATGCCGACATATTCCAGAAAACCAACTTAATGAACTAGGACTTGAGCCTGATGGATGCTCTGAGTTTAAAATTAAAATTGGCTTACCTTAGTGCCGACTGATTTGTGTCACTTTCTTGAACCACCAACGGGTCTGTATAATCTGCGATTTGAGTATGTTGTACTGAAACTGTTAGCATGCCGGTAATGTCGAGAAAACCGAAATGTAAAAAACTCACACTGGTTTCTTTTAATGAACATTCAGGTCAACATCAAACACATGGTCTGAAACGTACATCAACCGTCAACAGCAATTTAAAAATAAGATTTGCTAGCTCCAGCGTACGTTGGCCAGTTTAATTACCGTGTGTTGAAGAGTCAAACTGTTTATGACCATTTTCATCTAAAAGTAGCTAGTCTGACTTGAGACAAGAGACAAAGTTTTTATCGGAGCAAATAACTGGCTGGCTTTGTTTAGTAAGCCGATTGTTTGAACAATAGTCCTTCCTTTGAAACGTCAAACATATTTTGTTGAAACGGCATGTCCTTAAAGTAACAAATAAGACATATACGAAGTTCCTTAGTCACTTTTAACGAAGTTCGGCCTTTCATGTGCCAAACCTTTTCTAGTTAAATGGTATTGAGTATGCTTCACGCTGAAACGTTTTAATACATTTGGTCTACAAGTAACAAGTCCGACCTGTGCATTTCCGGCGTAAATGATGATTAAAATAGCACACTGACATTCTTAACTAATCTCTGTCATGCCTGGAACACTGGCCTTTCCTTTAGACTATCAAACTTGAATAACAGCGACTAAAATATATCGCTATTTTTACCGTATCCGCTTTGTATCCGATAATTCGAAGGGAGTAAAGGATCTGTTCGGACGCTACTTATTGGTCGGCTGTGACAGATAAGCATATCATGTCTGTCGATCACTGCTTAACGTAAATGCCTCAGTAAATGTAATTACAGTATTTGGCATCCGTTTTCTATTTTTTACTCGGCCTATGCGTATTAGCAAGACAAGCAAATCTTAGACAGGTTGATTTAAAATTGGAGTGTTGGCTCACGTATAGCTTACAGCTGTCATTTCCGCAAAGATTCACAATTTCGCGTCTCGTGCTACAGCTAGTTGATCGGGAAAATGGAAACTCAGCAAAAATTTATCATTTCACAATTGAACAGGAGTCAATAGACTGTGTCTAACATATCGATGTAATGCAATCTAAATACAATTAATGACTTTTTTCCTATTCTTACAAACAAAGCTCGCCGTTTGAGCGCTGGCTATTCAGCCAGTGTTTGGGCCTGTTCAAATGAAATTACGCTGCAATATCGACTAACAGATCTGTTAAAAATCAATAAAATTACAGTAGTTTAAGACTACTGTCAAATAGGGATAGTTTTCGCTTGATTATCACCCTGATAAATGGATGTGTGGAGAGAGTTGGAAGCCGGTGGCCGGGTCGCAGTCGGCTGACGTCTCTTAAAAACACCTCCGTCGATTTATCAAATCAATAGCGTTCACTTAGCAAGGCCCTGTGATTAACGCGATCGCTGGGATTGTCGCGTCTCGGTGAAAATCACAGGGCTGGAAATCATTAAATGGTGTTTTCCCCTAAGTTGCCGCGTGAATGAACATCGTTCAGCGTTTATACGAAGTCGAACGATCACCAGTGTAATATTCCCATGGCACAGACGATTGGAGGACATCTCCTCATCTACGTACACAGCTTATGCAGCGAAACTTTTCCGAAGCGTTCAGCTTGAGTTGAAAGTGGATATTAGATTGTCATAACACGTGTTACAGTCGGATATTTGGTTAATGAAGTTAACATGGAGGTTTCGAAGAGAGCTTTAAACAAACTGACTGTGTAAATGTGGTATATTCATTGAATGTTGATATTAATAACATTTCAATACTGTTTTGTTACAAACACCTGGTTCTATACTGTTACAAGAAAAAGTGCCTACATATTTCGAGTGGGCAGTATTCTTCGAGACTCGTGGATGAGCGTAGAATAATGTGTAATACAGCAACAGAACACACAGATGTTTTCTTTTGGACAATTTAATTGGTTTGTTTCAGAAAGAAAGGTATCATAATGCCACTGACCAACAGACTAGAGCCTTCCCGTACAGACAACAGTTAAGAAACCATATACATTTCTGAAAATCACTGTAAGTTCCTCATTTGAGATAACGAAATCTCGGTATATAACAATGTTCAGAAAGAAGATTTGTCTTGAAAGCTGCTTGTCAGTCACGGTGGATTAAACTGATGGGAGCTCTGATTCTAACCTACTTAGAATTGTCTAGACGACATTGTCCATGCTTACAACCCCGCCTTTGTCTCTCAATAATATCTACGGGTATTTTACATTAGTACCATTCTCACGTAAACCAGTAAGTCTTCTTGTTAGCCTGATAGTAATAGGAAATGGAAAGGTCAGTATTGTCCCGGCTTTACCTTTACCTTCAAAATGAGAAAGGCCTTTTCTCGCCAATATATTCTATAGGGACAGACGGCCATCCGCCTTTCACAATACTGGCCGAGTTGTCTCCCATTCGTAGAAATAATACATCCTAAATAGAATGTTCATTGAACTGTTTGTTTTTTTGTCTAACACTTCTATAATATGTACTTATCGGCACAACAGTGTTAACAACGGGCTGTTCAGTGGAGAACACTATCTACGTGTACCACGATAAAACATTCTACTGTGAACCGGTTTAGAGAGAAAATACCAAAACCATATTTACAGTAGTATGTATATTCGACTATATAACAGGTATCGAAGTTGACAAAAGTTATATATTGAATGCACTGATAACATATGCAGCTTAGAAAAACATTAATAGTTTTAATAAAATTTGATTTACACGTGTCACGTATAATGGATTATTAGTGAGCTCGAACATAGCATACTCATTTATATACAGTACAGTTGAATGAACGATTTTGGTTTAGATAGAACATGCCTCCCATATGTGTAATTCGTTAATAATGATAACAAAGCTTACAATTATGCCAGAAGTATATAGGCCGGACGAGGCCATCCTTTCGCTGCCTGGTGTTTTATGTTTTATATATAGCGAAGGGGCGAAATATCATGATGGACTCCTCTGGCGAGTTCTAAACGAAAGCATAGGTGGGGAAAACAAACAGAATCCGTCGAACACGACAACATTTGGCGAGTTGCTGTGATACATATAACCTTTTATATAATTTAAGCTTTCCCGTATAGAGATGTTCAGAAAAACCGAGTCCATTACAACTAGACCACTCACTCGGAACACGGGATCGACGTTTGTCAATACTTCATAAGGCCAGGATGGCGCTTAGTGTATTTGTCATCAGTATTATGTCAATATACTTTCTCGTTTCCACCAGCCGTCAGACGGTCCCCACTTTGCCCGGACTCCGCAATATGAACATATACTATTTTTTTCTTCCAGGTTATTGTTAGGGGCGAATTGTCCAACATCTCGTTGAATGTCATCACGATGACAGCTCGGTGGCGGAAAGGCTTGATATAATAATCGGGTTACACTGTTTGATTAAATATCTGTAACACTCAACTTAAAACTCACTTTATTTGTATAATAGAAATAAAATAAATGCAACACTGAATATCGAAGCTATTTTTCTGTATTCTTCATTACGTCCTCTATAGGCCCATTATGTAGCCATCACCAGGAATATGTATTCAGTGATATTCCTGATGATGGTTAAATCGGAGTGCAACTCCGAATATGGAAGTGCTTTATCTTAATATATTTCGGATTCTCTATCATCATCATCAGAAATATGTATCCAGGGATATTCATGATGATGGCTTAATAGAGAAGCCGAAATGTAGAATATGACTTCAATATTCGGAGTTTTTTGAAAATTTTATTTCATGCTAAGTTCATCTGTGGTCGTTCTGTTTTGTTGAGAACATTCACTTTGAAGTGTCTCATTTTAACCCAACTGCTAGCCATAAGCCACACAACTGCCACAACTGCGTTTAACAGTGTAATAAATAAAAAAAATTCATACATTTATAATCCTAATTGTAATTATATTGCGCATGTCATGAATATTATACGTTGTCTTGCGTTTTTATTGGTAATTAATTCGGCTTTATGGACAAGAAATACGCACAATATTGGTTTATGGGTTCCTTACGTATCTGTTCTATGTTATTTCTTTGATGCTGTTCTCCAAGATGTCTGTGTGTTGTAGTTGTTAGGGTAGTTATATGACATGGTGTTATACAGTACCCCTAAATCAATCCGAATCGAGCAGCATAAAAAAGCACACGGGACTTAATTAAAGTCTGAATTAGCCAATAACGATACAAAAATCAATATAAAATAACTAGGACTAATATCTTGTACAGTAGCACTATTTACGTACTACAAGGTTAAACACTTTCCCTGTGCTCAAAGAAATATTGCGTGACAAGGGGCAATTAGAAATATCATACGCATCGCTTACAAACATCGGCTACTTTTCCGATTGGGTAAAATGATCATTCTATTTTAAAAAATCTGTTTCATATTAGATGACTACAACGCTACGGCATGAAATCAATAATCTCTGTTAAAAAAGCTTAATAACAAAAAACATGACACTCTGCAAAGCTCTTCAGTCATTCTATCTACTCGTTCGTTTGTTGAGTGGGATGTCGAATATATAGTATTTTTCTTCAAATATAACATGAAATAGGTCCTTTTTTACAAAATAGCATCATCGAAAATTAAGGCAATTTTTCTCATCTGTACAGAAAAGCGTTCACGAAGGTTGGCTGGCTCGGCCTATGGGTGAAAGAGGAACTTCTGATAGGGCAAAGTCTCACATGGAGGTATCACATTATTGGCTATTACAAAAAAAAACCCGTTTAATTAATGGTGACATAGTTGAAATATACTCCTATTGTTTTAATTATATGACATTTATAACAGCACAAAGTTCAATGACGTCTATGGGCCTTTGTCTTTCTCTTATTCATCATCGGACTTTAAAAATGACCATGCAACGGCTCAACGAAAAATGGGAAAGGGGAATTTACGGAGTCTGCGCCGTCCAGGCTTATTTCTTTGGGAACTTTGATTGGCAAGATCAACATGTTTAATTCGTAACAGCTGCTCTTCCCGACGAATGAAATTCATTTGATAAGTGACGCTCGTCTCAACCGCGGATCGTATCAGAACTTTGACTGACATATGTACGGCCACCATGTTTAATGCGAAACACACTCAGTAATCTTACTGCATCCGTTTAATTTAATACATTTGATAAGCAGTTATAAAATAGAAAGTGCAGGCCTCTGCCGGGGATCGGATCGCTGTCTTTGACTGACGCAGACAACATTTTCGAACTGTCACCGATTGAATGTAAACAGTACCAGCTAATTGTATTTTTTTTTTATCATCTGCTTTTGCCTTAGCTAACCCCTGGTCCTTAACTCTTGATAATACAGATGGTTTGATTAACTACATATGTATGTCTTGAATGGGTTTGTTTCAGGCCTACTGAAATTAATACAAGTATAATAAACGCGTAAATCAGTTTAGATATTGGCAATGATGTACTGAACTGGAAACAACGTTAAAAATGTTAACATTAATATTTAGTTCATTAGTTTCCTGTAGGTTGGACCACGGTAAGATCCGAGTCTTGTTGTCATGACAAAATGGAATTAATACGATAACATATCGTTATTAGCTATGACGTTCGAGTAGCCGTATTATTTATTTAGACACAAGAATAATGTACAATGTACGTGAAAACTGATTAATTTGCTGCGAGGAGTTAATTTTATATGCTTCTCTTAATGTACCTTATTAGCCATATAGAAATATATAGCATAATGTGGGCTATATACGAGGAAGAACAAGGTAGGGGTTATTGGCACACAAATAAAGTACCACGGAAAATAAAGTTGTCATTTTCTGTAACTACATTTGATAACAAATCATCTTATAAAGCAGATTTACCTTAGCTATTCATCGACAACGCTAGTAACCAAAACGCAATAACTTGTTTCATAGTCGCTATAAAAATGCTACATAAATTCACACGTTTATCCCTCTTCTTAAGCGCTATTAACTGTAAATTATCTGTGTAAATATAAAGTTTACATGCAGAAGACAATGGGTCCTTAAACCAGTTTTAAGCAATGTTTGATATATCGACGTGGACTGCAACATAACGCTTTAACTGTATTCATATATTGATCGTACTATTGTAAATATGTACTTTATGTGACTGGGAACAGTGTAAAAGATATGGGACCAGAGCGAGCGTGTTGCTTTAGACCAACACGGCACGATTTAGGTACTGGCAGTTGAGACAACATTATCGTACTACCTGGATTAGAAACGTCCGCAATGCGTTCTCTTACTACAAAAAAAGCCTGGTTTTGTTTATATATGCATACTTTGATGTTGCTAAGCACAAAAAAAATAACACCATCGTACGCCTTTATAACTATAATTTTGCCCTTCAAGTGGAAGCAAAATTTCATCACCGAAAACTTTAAGTATATATAGCCACACACCGTATGCAATAAAGAAATTCAAAAACATCTTCCATCCCACACAGGCATGTGACAGCTATCAGCTAACGTGAACTCTCTCGTGGAAGGTCAAATTACAATGCAATTATAGACTGATCACATGATTCCAATTGTGTCTTTATTACATAATGAATCGATTGGTTTCCTTTCTCATCAAGCCTCCAATCTTCCAGCAATATCACAGCTGGTCTAGACAATAGTAACTGCTTAGTAGCCAAAGTGTATCCATCTCAAGGGAAATAAACGAACGTCATACGTAAACTCGCATAATCTCTGTCAGCCATCTTCGACAAAAAAGCTATACACGTACGCTTGTTATTTGCATTATACAGGTACTATAAATTTCAAATGATCCCAAGGTAAAGAACAGAAAAACATTTAAATATTTTAAAGCTGGGCAAAACACTTACGGTTGTTAAAACTGTAGATTCGTCCAGGATATCTCTTTGTTATAGTTGCTGTGTATATATTCGAAAAAGACTTAATCACTTGTTCATTTTTCCGAATAAACGTTCAGTTTCCGCCAGACAGCATCTGACAGATTAAGTTGATATGTTTTTTAGAAGCCAACTAAATCCTGAAGTCCCGATAAACAGCAATGTTTAAACGACAAAATAATAGCATCAAATATTGCGTATGAGATAACAGAAACTAAGTGGTTGACTTAGATATCATTATCATACGCTAAATTCTTTCTCTCTCGAATAAACAGAAGCCATAAAATTCATTTTGCGTCATATCTCAGACAGACGTGTTTGTGTGCCGAACCAATTCCAAGAATAAATCAAACTTCAAATATTCCAAAAGCAAAGTCACCGTAGAAGGATGTCCACAAATCGTGTATGCAGACCGGCTGTTGGACCCTTGCAAAGTTTACACAGCTCATTCTCGATAGTATCTCTTTGACGAATCTGTTTGGTATTCCACGTGTGAAGTGCTACCCGTCGTTTACACGTCTGTTCAATGTGAATAGCGATCCTATACTAGTCTCCGTATATCCATTGGTACACACTGAAGGTACACACGAATCACGGCAGAACACAAAAAATAACAATGCAGTAACAGCTCAAGCAAGTCATTAGGAGAAAAAGAAATCCCATTAAAGCTCTTTGGGAGAAACGCTCCCTATAGGCTCCTGGTAAAGATACAACGATCTATACAGTTAATATCGAGTGGCAAGGTTTCGATTAACCCATATTTATCTGATCAATGCGAAAAGAGAGTAACTGGTATTGCTAACATAAACACTGAATTAACACTGGTAATAGTGACCCGTTAGAACACGTATATTGATCGAAACACTAGCTATCAAAAGTAAGGCTTTAACTACATTAAAAGTAGCCCAGTCCTAGAAGCATTACCTGATTTTAACAGCGGATAAACGGAGCTGAGGCTTGTTTAAAAGTATGCTACTTTAAACGGTGGAACTGGATCTATCAGCTATTTTAATCAGCTTTTAGGACAATGAAAAAGCAGAGTATTATATTTTTAGCAAAACATCTGCTTCATGTACAGTATCATATGCGTAAATGTTACTATGTAAAAACCATAAAATACAATGACCGCTTGCAGAAAAACGACAAGATAAGACGATAATTATGTCAAAGGGCTCAAGCCCCTGTCTCTTCCACTTTCTTGCACACATTTGACTTATTTGACGGTGTGTCAATACAATTGATAGTGGAGGGATTGACCTTCGAATCAGTGATAGATTAACAAATAGTGACAACATACAATGTAATACAAATTGTGAAAATTTAACAAGTTTACAAAACCCATACAGTTAGCTTAAATTAGTTACTACCAGCCGATTGACTAACCAAAATGTTATGACGTTCTGAAATTGCCATACCATAAATACGAATTTGAGTTAATATGCAATGCTTGAAATCATTTTCCTGTTACTTGCACATATTTATCATATGAATTATAAGTTTAAGCAAAAAATCAAAATCAAAATGTTTTTCGTGTTTTGTTTTTTTTAACATCGTTGCACTTGCATGAGTCCACCCTCTTGCCCTAGGAATCTTAACGAAATTTTAAATCAAAATTAAATTTAATTGATTACCGAATATTAACCACTCCGTTTAAAATAACGTCGATCGTATGAATATTATTTTACACCACATTAATTATATCAGCTTAAATTCGCAATACTCAAATTTAGCCCCTTACCTTTTATATAACTTTGCTATCCATTGAGAAACGCACATACCAGATTACCAGTCAACCATCAACGTCTGTACAGTGGCTGTACATCTTAAGTGACAGAAGAATTAGATTAAACTGATGCCAATAAGTAGTTGCCTTTCATTTTCTGACGATTGGTGTGTATAGTAGCACCGTAAAGCTAAAAACTAACGACAAGTTCATATTTCACCAAGACGGGAGAATAACGTTCGAGAATGATCAGAGTTCTGGCATATCGTACAAGTATATAGACAATTCACATCGGTGCTGCAAATGTTGTACGAGATAAGTCAGATACGTTAAAGAAGATCATTTCACAGTATATACCCACAGACAAAGCACAGAAAGGTTATCAAGATATATATCTAGCTGATACTGCGGCCCGTTTAACTGAAACAACATTGACTACTCTTATCTTTTGTAATATATCGTTGAATACTTCCTATCGCTTCAAAATGGCTCACTGATTCTGACAGGGCAGAAATCCAATGGCCACAGTTAACCATAGAAGTGCTTTGTTCTTGATATTAACGCTTCATAAATTCGGGAAAAAATATTAGATTAGTTTCAAACTTATCAGTACGTATTCATAAATCTGAACTGATATCTTTGGTAAATGCTATACTGTAGGTGTTAAGTTATTGTAAGTCAACTCCAATATAATGAAGCCCAATAACAGGCCCAAATCAATAGGATAGAACCTAGTCAATTAATACGTACGTACCGGTATATCATTTTACCGTCGAAATAATACCTATCGATTTATTGCATTTTTATGCTTAGAACTGTCCATTTAGGTCCAGCTAATTGAGAAAATGGCAGCGAAATCTAGGTTTTGTCATACTGACTTAATACCGATGCATGCTATATTTAACTGCGTTGATACTATTAATTACAGAGGAACTGACCACTATGATCCTTAATATATGATGTCAAGCCGATTGTGACCCAGAGCACTTATTTACATAGACCGAAGTGTTCATTAATTTTAAAGAGGTTGCACTGTGCTTTACTGAGTAGATAACACTCTCTTACATTATATATTGATATATTCAATTCGAATTCCGGTAGAGGCAAGCGAAATTGTTTCTTTCTCTACAATAAAAAAATATCTCCTACCCACCGGTCAGTTAAGTACCAACTCGCCTTCAGTAAATCTTTGTTAACTGGAGTGCTTAGTCTACAGGTTTTCTACGTGCTTATTGGTCTTTGTGACCGAGTGCGAGACGCTTCTGGTCGATTCGCGAAAAGATGTCTGCTTTCAAATTGTTACTTTATGGTAAAAATGAGCGGAAACAAAAACTAACTAATATTAGCGGATTATCGATTTTGTTTCAGGACGTTTTCATTTCTTTATGGACTAACTGATTCAAGCCAAATAAAGATGAGAACGGTATTTCCATAATGAAACGCATTTCTTTTTACAAAATGTTATCTTGATTAAAGCAACATCGTTGGTGTTAAGTAAACACTGGTAAAGCTGGCAATCCTTCTATTTATGCAGCTGATCGGCGTGAGCTTTAGTTGATACTAAAACATAGCCAGCTTATTTTTTACACCATCTCGCTCGTGTTTATCAAAGAATACAGCGATTCACATGCAGCATTAAACAACAGCTGTTGTTTAATCGACAATTTACGTTTCTCTACAATACCTGGCATCGCCTGAATGACCAAGAGTGGAAATTGCTCTTTCGTGGAAAACGAACGTTCGCAACAGCTTGATTAACATTAAGTGAAATGTTAAGTTTTTTGTGGCACTGGGACAAAACCTGGAAGGCCGTTGCATTCTATGGAATGGTGATGCAAATAAAAATGTGATCTGGTTTCGTGTAATTCTAAGTCTTCGAACTGTGGAAAATTACATTTTTAATTACAGATTTCTGTTAAAAAATGTTGATGACCAACGCTGTACCCAAAAGGAACCGAATTCTTTGTAATTCCAATGAACACATAAAATTAACATATACTAATATTAGTGTATTAACGATCGGGTTTTGGAACAGTCATCCGCTCTGTGTAAGCTCGGTTCTTTAGATGGAGGCCAAACACACGTTTGAGAAAACAGATTGCTAAAATCAACTTCTGGCCTTTTGATGTTGGGGATGACAATATTATGAAACCAGAAGCTTTGGTGTTAAATAAACATCGTGGACCCGTCCAATCACCAAACCGAGGTTTCATGATCTGATGTTTATATTTGCAGAAGACTGTTTTTTATTATACCATCATATGTGGATTATCTGTATTTTAGACATTTCATTGATAATTTCTTATGAACATCATCAAGGCAATGCTGAACTCAGATATTGCTAATTAATATTTCAACATGGTTGTATTGTATAAAGATTGATTACTCTACTATTTCCTAAAATGATATATTATGTCAATTATTAATTCATTATTATAGGCAGAACGACCATCGATGCATCATTAGTAACAACGTATATATCTATATGTAAATGTATATATTGCATGGCCACACGCGTTACACATGTGCAATTTGCCGTGTCAAAGGTGTTTCAATTGTGGTTCAATACAGATGAGAATGTATCAAAGCAGATTGGCCACCAATCGTTGCACTTTTAGTATTCTAACCGATTGTAGAAGCCGTACATCAAACTAATTGTCCATATAAAGGTCCATTATTAATGACTTTCATGTTACTGAGGCTACAATTACATATCGGTGGTGCCAAAACAAGTATCAACCAAAGGATTATTACAAGACCTCTTTCAATTTGCTTAATCACTCGCATCATTTTGAAAAAATGCAGACAAAATTGATTCCAGGCTTAGCATTTTGACTCGTGCTATACATTCGTCACATAGCGTTCAACTCCAGTAAGTAATGTGTGTGTTTACGAGAAACCACTACACTCTTAGAACAATATGGCTCCAATGGAACCCTTTACGGTTCTTCTGTCATGGCTCTGGAGTAGCCCTTTATGGTACTGTATGGAACTCTGACAGCAACTGTTTCAAGTATTTCTCCCTTTCTGGAAACAGCTATATTTCTCCCTTTCTTTTTATATGAAGAAGCCGTTTTTTGTCGTAATCGTTCCATATAAAGAATATATATTCTCCCTTTCTTTTTATATGAAGGAGCCGTTTTTTGTCGTAATCGTTCCATATAAAGAATATATATTCTTTTATAAAAAAACGCCAAAGAACCATAATTTCTAAGAGTGTAGCGACTGAGTTGTCCCGCTCGATAAATTCTTCATTCTACATCTGTAATACCAAAACAACAATACTTTGTTACTTTGTTGACTCCGGCCGAAAGTTCAATAAAAAAATAATGAGAAATAAATCTTGAAACTTGGCTTTTAATTTTATAACATTTAATATATTTATAATCCTCGTGTCTAGTCTAGTCTTAATTATTGAGTATCGGAAAATGTCAACATTGTCTAAAAATGAGTCCTTTCTTAGATCCTGTCAATAATTGACATCACTAACTGTTGTCAATCGCGCCAAGACATATGTAAACACTGCTGAAGTGTATTTGTCGTAAATTTCAACCTTTACTCCATTTGGCCCAGTTGCTCGAACCCTAGGTATAGATTTTCAACATGGCGTGACGCCAACTTATAGAGGATTAAATGTAATATCGCTTCGAGCAACAAGCGCATAGATAACCAAAAACGACATAAACACATACCTTGTCGAAACTAAACTTAAAACCATACCTCTGTCCTCGTGTCGGTAAGTAGACGATTGGACTATGTTGCCCGTGAGACATATTATCACGGTACAATTTCAGCTACAACTTAAACATGTACGATATTCTCACCTTACAGAATACTATATAAACCATGTGGGTTTTAATCTTGATCCTTCAGGAAAATATCTTCATCAACTAAATATTCTGTTATTTCTGTAGAGATCAGTTTGCAATCTAGGTAGGGGTAATATCCTTGCAATCGTTAGCACTGACGAAAAACACATGTTAGGACTCTTACAAGACTCTTACAAAATCAGTTCAGTTAGATCTCAATGCAAAAAATGAATTTTATAATGACTTCTATAAATTGGACAATTAATTTCCTATTACTTTGTATTTAACTGTACGAACCAGCTAATTGTAACAATTAACAATTAATTGAGATAGAGTTTCAACTATACAGAATACGAAAACGATAGTTAGTAATAGTTTTTATCTATGAACAAATGTTGGCATTCTCCCAGATTGGTTCAGATTTCTAAATGGATGAACGTACCTTTTGCCAGCAGGGCAGCTACAACACTACACTTAAGCTGTGACAGTCTGCCGACAACTGATATGTTTGAATCATATTATCAAATCGCGGATCTGATATATATGTCATTGGTCTGATTAAAAATAAATGTAGCGAGCATTGCAGCCATTGACAAGTGATACTTTTCTATATCATCTAAACGGCTATAGATGTGTCTAAAAGTATACGTATGATAGAAATCAGTACCGGTGTGAAATTAAATTGAATACTATCTGTATCGCTACTCCGAGGAACTTATTTATGTTACATGTAGTTGCACGTTATCGTATTTATGGAAACCCAGCTATCTGTATTCAGCTCACATATGTATCTGTTCTATCAATTCCTCGGTTTGGCAATGGATACCAGATGTTGGGGCTTGTTATTTTCGAATTTTTTAAGTGGTTGTTATGTGCCATGGCAGAGGTAGTTATCCTCATATAGGGCCTACGAAGTACACAGTATATATATTTTGCATAAATAAAGAGAGAGAAAAAATGAACTTGCCTCCTGCGGGATAAGGTACCGGGTTCGATTCCTGGTATAGGTAAGCACATTTATCTCTCTTAATTTTTTCAATATATATAGATATTATCCAAAATATATATATGTCTTTATATACGCATATATATATATATATTGAACAAATGAAGTGAGAAAAAATCGAACCCGTGACCTTTGGGTATACAAGCCCAACACTCTACCGACTGACCTTTATATATATAGAGTCGGTAATGCAGCAAACAGTTTGGTTACTTCTCGATAGTGCTTTTATGCTTTGCAACTATACATCGAAACATGCGAGAACTTGACAAACACTTTACCGACATCTGTTGGTATAAAATAATTTGAAACATTTGTACAGATATGTGAAATCTGATACTTGTTTAAAACCACGGCTAAAATTATTAAATTATTTCTTGCTCTAAAAGAAACGTCATATTCTTTCCTTCGTCGCAATAGTGACCATAAGCAAAATCCAATCCGAACATGGATTGAATTAATGTTTGCCGATCATGATTAAATTTCAACGGAGACACAGAGTGACAGAAAGATTGACGAAAGTGCTTATCAGGTTTACCAGGTCAATGATTAGGCAACATAGCTTATGATACCCACTCCCCCCCCCCCACCCCCCTTACCAGCACACCCATACACGAATACAGGAGCCACATCGTGCGACTCCCTCAGATACCAGAGGTCATCGTACCCGTGGGCGGTACACTGCAGTAGGGTCAGCAAGGTGACACGCTAAACACAGACCTACTGCCGCAGGCTTCCAGAGATGAGCGAGATAATTTTTGTCTCCGATTTAAACCTCAACCATGGTAACAAGATATTTCTTAGTGCGATAGTCTTATCTAAACTGATATACATAAATTTGCAACACCACAATAAAAACAAACTCAAACTGCGTTTTGTTTACATTTAACTTTATATAACATGAATCTTATTCCTTATCCTTAAAGCTGGTACGTTATAATTATCAATTGTCATGTGTTTATTGATGTACATATAGATCATAACCCAAACCGACATTGAGCGACGAACATATTTAGACGTCGGCCTAATGTCCACATTTTATAGTACTCATTTAGCATAAATCTAAGTTTAACACGTTGATCGGGATGTTATTCAATAAACTGCTGTTGTTAATGCTCTTTGAGGCCGAACCTATTTATACGTAATCAATTCAGATCAATTGTGACGGCGAGTAGTGTGTACGGACGCATTGTAGCCTTTGTGTTACACGTTCGCTTGTAACTGTTTCTGTTTGATGCGGTAAAGTCACATACCTTTTTGTATGAATATATCAAAGCACTGTTGACGTATTGTTTCGGTTACATTGTTAAAATACCACTGAGTAAGGGTAGCATTTTATATAGACTTTAGTAACTTAGACCTAGAGAAACATTGATGTTCCGGCAGAGAAGAAATCTTATAGTTTTATTTCTGTTTCATGCAGTGTTGCCATTTTACGCTGGGGTACATGAATGAGGTATGGAATGAATGAGTGACTTTACAGTGAGTGAATGTGAGAGAGTGTGAATGAGTGATGGGGTGGGATGGGATGAATGAATGAACCAATCAATCCGCAAATCAATCAATCAACCCTGTATAACGCTATCATGAACATGGTCAGTATCCCAGCTTTTTACATTCGGCCAAATTAGAACCGAACAGATGTTATCATTATGTATGATTATATTATCTATCCTTCCACTGAACATTCCCCGAGTTGGATTTTTTCGAGACAAGCTTTTCCTGATGTGGTTCTAATATGGTTTACTCCACGAAGAATACTTTATAATTACAGGCAAAGCTACTGCGCGGTTTGATGTCATGATAAGCGAGTTTTGATTGAATACTTGACGTGCTCCTTTGAACGTACACAATGTTCGACCATAGAATCCTACGCTGAACCAACACTAAATGGCTGTTTTGTGGCCGCTATTAGTCCGCGGTAATGACACAATTCTAGGTTATTAATAGGCTATTAATATTCATTTGTTAAACTGTTTGATGTTCTTTATTTTGGGTTCAGAACCTCGATGAAGTAGGTAATAGTGAGTGAATTTGTAGATGTCGTTTTAACAAATTTCATTTCCCCAAATACGTCGCAGGTAAAATGTATAAGTTTCCAAAGAGTGTAAATGTTGTTTTAAACAGATTTTGCGCCAAATAAACAAAAACAACTAAAATACAAATTTTGTTAATGTCGAGTATAGATAAAAAGTTGGTTTTCATCTGATTAGAAAATATCTAATTTAGCTTTCAAAATTTGCTAAATGCCGAGTAATCGGAATTCACAGTTTGACTAGTCTGCGCCACTCACCATAGCAGTCTAAATATAATCGATTTTACCTCCTCCGTCGAGACATTGGCTCTTAGATACACCCGGGCCATCTTGTTTTGTACTTCTTTTATTTGCTGGTCTGTGTCAAACATCGCCACAAATATTGGCGGAAATCCATGCGCGATGGCCTGGCATGGCGTACGAGAGTTGTATTAGTCTCGTCCACTATAGAAACTCTCGCGAGAATACGACTCTCACAAACGCTGTGTCATAATAACTGTAGACAACGTCTTCAGCCGACTTTTAACCAATCACCTACAAGTTCTTTCGAAAATGTAAATTAATTCTACTTCCGGTGTGATATCACAAAGTCCTATCCATTATGTTGTTGTTTCGTTTCAACTAAAATGTCGGATATAGTTTGGGTGTTATTATTGCAGTAAGCTGTCAACTGTAACTTATAATCTTATGATTAAATATGGCTATTTTTTTTCTTGGCCAGTGGTATTAATTAGTTGACCCTCCTTTATTAACAACAACAGTCCCTGGATCTATTTTGTATTTTCTGTCAGACAATGTTGTTTCGTAATAAATGCTTGTAAAGACATTATTACAATTGATAAATGGATTAATAGTATTGATAACAAGTTATAATAAAATTTTGTTTACTTACAAGTGAGTCAAAATCACTTCTGGTAAATATACAACTCACACTTTATATATTTTGAATAATGGAAGAGAGAAAAATGTGCTTGCCTTCAGCGCTATGTATGTCGATAATGACATTGTATAGTATAGTGAACATATGTAGAGGCTCGTGCTGACGACACAATTAAGGAGCCAAAGTGTCCGTGATATACAAGCACGCATCATTTGCATAATCAAACTGATATAGGCCTATTTGTTTTTACGACAAGGAGTTGATTATAACAAATAACAGTTGAGTGATAAAAATTCACGAACACGGCAAATACGATGTTTTCATTTACCTTATTGTCCCCAACTTGAGGGTTTTGTTTCATATATATTGGTTTCAGAAAAAACACGTCGAAAAGTTTTGATTCCCTGTACGTTATTTGTATTAAGATTTATATCGATCGGGGGTATTTAACCAAATATTAAAATATATGATTCAAATGAATTGTCAAACACTTACATAAAATACACAAA
>JARDVA010329486.1:1543-17204 GCA_030265315.1 Mopalia swanii | reverse complement strand
AGCCCGCCCCACCCCCCCTACAGAGTGTTTTGACATTTCGACGTTTTACTTCTAAACTACTGTGAATTTTGCAACACATCTATATATATTTTGAATCGTTTTTTTCTGCGGAACAATAATAAGCAAATTATTTTTATAAAATTTACATAAACAAATATTTTGCATCAATAGTAAATTTGTGCTACCCCTCTTTCAAATTGCTACTTCTTTTACACCATTTATGTCAACTGTTCAATTTAACATCAACGTAAAATACATTATATGAACCACATAGCTGTCATTCAGTGTTTTTCAGGTTTGTCTTGGTTTTCTTGCAATATTGTGTTAACGGTCAAACATTCAAAAAATTAGTCAAAATAGCGAAATTTCAACTTCGTATAACTATATTTAAAAAACTAAAAAAGATATTAAAAATTTGAATGATCGTTTTTTAGTTTTATATGTTGAGATGAAATGTGCAAAAAACTATGTTATTTACCAAGAAGGCAATGGCTGGCTCTCAGCTGATGCTCTTTTTGATTGACCGTTTCCGGCTACGTGCTCGTAAAGCAGTAACTGACATCGTTTCATTGGGCACAGTTACAATTGTAGGTGAGGTAAATGCGATATTTTGTTTTGCTGAGAAGTGAGTTCATGTAAGGTGTGTTACTTTAAGTTCATTTCCAGACTCCACAAACTGTACCGGCAGGAATTCCAGACATAGCCTGATATCTCTCGTAAGGTTTTTTTACTTTTCTGGCATCACAAACCAAATTTCGTGTTTGCATTCATGGATAACGATTGATTGATTGATTGATTGACTGATTAGTTGATTGATTGATTGATTGATTGATTGATTGATCGATCGATCGATCGATCGATTGATAGATTGAGTGATTAATTGGTTGATCAATGGGTCGATTGATTGATTGATTGATTGATTGATTGATTGATTGATTGATTGATTGATTGATTGATTGATTGATGGATCGATCGATCGATCGATCGATCGATTGGTGTTTAACGCCGTGCCATGGTTATTTCACAAATATGCCACCCAACGCAGCCATAAAATGTGAAGCGACGAAGTAGCGAATTAATTAGACAGCTATTGCTGGCAGATGAACAACAGACTTGGACAATTTTCTAACCCTTAGAACTCCGCCCAATCAAACTTTGTACTTATCTTAGTACGAAAAAGAAGTCTCTAGATCATAAGGTCAGTTGTACAAATACTGGAAAGTACCAGACAACCTCAATCAGTTTATTTGGCCCCAAAATACCTTAACATTAAAGACTCGACTAAATGCGGAATGATTTGTTTAGCTGTATTAAAAAATAGTGCAAAAAATAATGTAGCCGTGACGTCATCGAATTCAACCAGATGCGCAAAAAGACTAAACTAGTTAAAACTAGATGCATGTATTTTGCGGTAACGAATTTCCGGGTTTGGTGAGAGAGAAAAAATGTAAACACTTGCTTTTAGTGATTGACAGCGTATCCTTGTGATTGGGCGAAGGTAAAACGTACCGGTAGAAAAGCATTTTGAGTAAAGAGATTTGTTTAATTTCCGGGTTCTTTTGGGCACATAGCTGAGCCGGTCAGAACTAATATAAAATCATTTTAAAAAAATGCTATTTAATGGTGTTCGTTTCTATTCCGATATTTTGCTCTTCAAGTGAGAATCAAACAACATCGAGAATCTCAAGTATAGGCTCACATTTAACATTTTTTATCAGGATTTCCCAATAATTTTTCACAAACATAAAGTTTGAATATACGTATTATAAGTAATATATGTATTTAACTTTAAATTAAAGGGTAAAAGAAGTTTTGTTTTGTTCATTTTGATCCCGAGGATTCAACACGATCTTGAGCGACAGTCCAATTCTAGAAAAAAAAAAATATTAATAGCGACCCAATTAGTGAGTTAAACCGGAAGTGGCTCGTTTAAACCGGAGTTTGCTCACTTATTGCTCGCGTTGCAGATTGGTCTTTGTTATATCAGTACTGTGAAAAAATGCATTGATGCAGGTCTGAGTTAAGCGCCAATATTACAGTTTCGTTTCTTGTTTTATTTGTTTTATTTGCAACTGAAATCACACAAACATAGCAGCAAGGAATGATCTCATGTAACCATTATAGACGCATTTACGAGGAGACGTCACTTCCGCTTTTCAACCAGTCAGTGGTTCGATAACCTCAGAATTTAAATACAACCTCGTTAGAACTTGTTTAAAAGCTTAAAAAGCCGTTTCATATAATTGGATTTTGAAACAGGCCTAAACATTTTGATATTTCGTTTGATTGACACAATAGGAGTTTTACATACACTAAGCCAGTCTTCACAAAAATGTACTTTAAACCTGACCGAGTTTTGTGACGTCATACAGTTCATTCTGGTGTTTGTTATTGAAGCCTCACAAGGTCAACTTACATTGTATATCATAATACTTTAATTGGAGACTGACACATTCGTTTGGCCTATCCGCATCGTTTTAGTTTTTTTATCGCAACTTCAGAGAAACTGTCAAATTCACAGAGATCAGTTTTCAAATACGTATATGATATCAGAACACGTAGGCCGAAATCGACGAATGCTATAAAATAATATCAACAAAAATAAATCATAAAATGGTCAAATTCAAATGGTCAAATGGTTTAAATCGCGAAATCGATTAAAATATCTCAGATGATTTAAAAGTCGGATGACTATGTAAAAGAAATTATTGATTATTTGAAAATCTTTTTGTCACAATTGTTACTAAACTGGAAATAACATGGCGCGCATAGCCTCTTCATCCATTGGGCTGGCACGCCGTTATGCGAGTAAAATAATATCGTTCATCGATGGTCCCGAGGAGCAATCGTATTTTCGCGAGAGTTTCTATAGAGAACGAGATTAGAAAACTCTCGTACGCTACACCAGGCTATCGCGCATTAATTTCCGCCAATTTTTTGGGCAACAATTGCCACAGATCAGCAAATAAAAGAAGTGCAAAACAAGATGCCCCGGGGGTATCTTAGAGCCAAATTCTCCTCATAGGAAGTAGAATCGATTCTATTTTAGAATGCCTGAAGAGTTGCGAATGATTGATGGCTTGTGAGCGCCTCTGTGTATGTACAAACGTAGAGTATACATATTACCCATGCAGAAACCATCAGTTGTAGGCTACTGAAGAGTTAAACGTACAACACAAGTAAATGTAATTTAGAAAAACATTAACTTCGTTTTGACGCAATAGCTCCACGGGAGAAGATGATGGTATAATAAATTCTGACAAATTGAGTCAAAATGAAGTTGAAGCTCTGGGGAACTTCACAACTTATGTATATTATATAAAACATATTACCCATTTGAGCACAATCCTGTCAAATCCACGACAGAGCATCAGTTATTGCATTTTTGTTTCAACAGGACTTAAACACACTTGCCGGTATACAAATAAAGTCGCCTGTCCGCCTGTTTAAACCCGGAAAACAACAACTACACATCTCAACATTCCGGATCTTTATATTTCGCAACACATTGTATCTAATATCAACTGCAGTTATATCTTGGCACATAAACCTTTATTTGAAGTATGCGTTCATTTGTTTTGGAGCAAATTTATTTCCCCACACAATCCCATATCTACATACTTTTGTGTGTGATTTTTTTGGTTTGTTTTCGGGTTTACGTGATGTTTTGCTTGTGATATTCACTGACGTGCGTCGTAAATTATTTACACGTGAACAATGGGGATGAGAAACAATAATAAAGTCTATATAAATTAACGGAAATTATATCATGTCATAAAAAGTCATGAGCGCAAAATAAAAAATGAATTAAAGGATTCAACTAATAGAATGAGTAATTCTAAAGAAGTAATAAATGAGACTAAAGAACTAACGTTTTCTCCAGAATTTTACAATTTCCGTCAAATTTATGAAAGACGTACTAATAAATGCCTTAGGGATTTCCTCTAAATTAGATAATTAAACATACTGAGTTTTTAAAGGAAGTCTTTGCAAACAAAGCATAATTGTTTTAATTGTTAAAACAGTATCAACATAATTTTAGTGCCAAGCTGTCAGATTCCCTCCTAAACATATACATAATTTAAGCTCTATTTAGAGGCTTACCCCTGGGAGTTTATCTATAGAACAGGGGCCGGTTGCTCAAAGCTCGGTTAAGTTAACGGTCGGTTAGATGACGTTGTGTAACAATGAATTTCTATTACGACGTGACGTTCATTTCTCTGTGACGAGACGTCATCTAACTGGCTGTTAAGCCCTGCTTATGTCACACTACGATTGGATAGAACTAACGGCAACTGACTGCACAACTGAGCACTTATGTCACAAAGCAACTCGCACGTCAGAAACTAGAAGCAACTCACTGGAACTAGTTCACGCAGTCGTACGAACGCTTATGTCACTTGCGATTACTTGGAATAGTTACGATCAGTTGCAACTGGACGTAGAAAGTAGAACATGCGCGACTATCTGGAACTGGACGGCAACTAGTTGCCGATAGACGCAGCGGAGACGCAGATGTGCTTATGTCACAGTCGAAACTACGACTGATTAGTTGCCGTCGATCGTCAACTGGAAGTCTGGAACTGATCAGGGGCCGGTTGCGCAAAGCTCAGTTATGTTAACGGCCAGTTACATGACGTTGCGTAACAATGAATTTCTATTATGACGTGACGTCCATTTCTTTGTGACGCCACGTCATCTAACGGGCTGTTAGGCTAACGGAGCTTTGGGCAACCGATCCCTGAACTGGTTCTCACTCGACGTAACTGCGACATAAGCTAGGCTTTAGGCTAACGGAACTTTGAGCAACCGTCCCCTGTTAGATGACGTTATGTTACAATAAATAACTAATCTGACGTGACGTTAACTTCTTGGTGACGCACCGTCATCTAACTGGCTGTTAGGTTAACGGTGCTTTGAACAACCGGGCCCATGAGGTAATTGATCACATTTACCGATCATCATCTCTGTGCCAATGAGTTTGATATTTAGAAACAGGTATAATTCTAGAGAAAACACAATATGTGGAATACACACGCAGAAAGGATAGATCAGTCGGGATTTTTTAAAAATTTATTTTTCTTGATAACGTTTTTCTTCCCCAATTATCGGACAATATAGCAAATTGGTGTCATGGACAGACAGACAATCTTACAGGTAAAACTGTTTGCACAACACAGAGAATAAAGTGGCTGCAAAGACAAGGTATTTCCGTACAACGTTCTTAAGTGTCCAACGAGTGTTCAAAATGGGAAGGGAGGGTAATAAGTGTAGGTGGATGAATATTGACTCGTCCAGTTCGCCATTAGGTCAGGCACACACGAGGCAGAGATTTCATTCTGTACAGTTGGTGTGTAGGCCGAACTAGAATGGAGTGAAGCGCCGGAAGCTAAGTAAGTTACTGTCTTTTGAGCCAGCCGTAGACGTGATAACCGACTTTCTATTGTTTTCTCAGCAAGAGAGAAGAGTTTTGCTCGAGACACCTCTCCGACCATTTGCGCGCATGTTTATTTAATAGTTTATCTCTTTATTTATTTAATTGTTTATTTAGTTAAGGTCTATTTGAGGTTTTTTGGTTTGGGTAGAGTCCACGTGTAAGGCGTTATATCTGTGCACCGTGGAACACAGGTGTTAAGCATCTTAGAAAATGTTAAGAGCTTTGGCTCGCACGAGTAATAAAAAGACTGCAAATCGTCAGACTATTATCTCCAAGTGGTATCAGGTGGTGTGGAGTTCATGGCACACAGCCGGCGGAAGATAGTCAATACGCGGGGGAGTAAGGTTGAGGAGGTACGCGGGGGTGATTCAACACATGGTCCACACAGAACGTGATAACTACCGAGTCATTTCATTCATGAAGTTATTAGATGATTTCTCTCATCTCGTTAAACTGTCGGAGCAAAAATCAATACGGTTAACCACCATTGTAGAGAAGATAAAACGTTTCTTTTTGGAATTTCGACTGCAGTTCTTTGTTGATTTGCTTAGTGTTTGATGCCATGGGTCTGCATGCGGCAGATTATTTATCTGCTCTGATTTCAGTTGGGGTAGGCCTAGGTAGTGTTTATGTGGAGAAAACCCGTATTCAGTATATGGAAGACAGCTCGTGGGCTCGGCCAAATTCACTGGAGGTTTTGTTTAAATAAAATTAATATTATAAAAATAGAGAATTAACAAATTCATAGTTATATCATCTAGTCGTGGCTGTTCCCCACTGGTGACCGACCGTGTTTTCGAACAATGACGTCAGTCCCGCCTGTTAAATGAACTAATTAACGGCTATGCTTACTTAAATGCGAGTGCAATACTGATGTTTGTCTTTGAAAAAATGCAATAAAAATAAAAAGTTTAGGTCGAAAAACAGTTGTCTTTCCCTTTTAAGAATCGAATTGGGGGGAGAGTAAAGGGTTCTAAAGTGATGCGGTTAAAGGCTGGTAGACGGATGCGACGATCGTCATTTTGTTTTTTCGCGTTTCTCCAATTCGCAATAACGGCGGTCGCATGTAAGTGGTTTCCGTGTTACACCGATGCGGATCTTTAATGCAGCAGTTTCATTCCGCGAACACTCAAGTCGGATGCTGCACAAACCAACAAACAAAAAAATGCACTTCAGTACGCAGACAAGGTTTGTCACTGTCTAAAAATCCGGAAACACAATTCCGCACGAAAATTTAATATAAACCTAAATTAAGCTCTTCGTTATTTTGTTTCTAACTGAACAGAATTAGAAATGATACAAACCACAGCGTACATACATATTGCATCATTAGACCTAATTTATTTAAAAATTAAAAAAAAACTAATAATGGTGCAAAGTCACGGAATTAATTTGTCTTTTTCTCCTTAAAAGTTATGTATGTAACTGATATTGTATAGAACCCGAAATCTTGGAAAGGGGTGCGTGGCACCTTTAAACAAGCTGAGTTTTGGTCCGGATGGAAGGTCTATTTCTACCCACGCAAAATACCTTGATCCTGGCCGAGCACACGACTTATTTGTACAACTGATTGAATTGACCTTGAGATAACCTACTTTCATTCAAAAGCCTGTAATATCATAACACCAATAAAAACAAAATCGACCTGGGGATTATGATAATACTTGTTGCACGAATATTCGATCGGTCTTCTTCGACTTGACTCGGAATGGTTGTCATTTGGCCGACCCACAGAAAGAGACCTGTCTCTTCTCGTCAAACAAAAGAAATTGTTTCTAACAATAGCCTGTCTGTGTAACGATGAGACAAACAAAATGTTCGATAACACGCGTCGTGGTATTCAAAGATCAACTTATTTAAAATACAATCGTATTGTTGAACAGCGCATTGTAGACAATACAGCGATAGGCCTACAATCAACAAAATTTCAATAATTTATTTTAAAACGTGACTGGCATTTCATATTTCCGTCTGATCACGGTCCCTAAAAAAAATCAATTCCTCTTCTTTTAAAATGCGGACTTATCAAATCAACAAAGACAGGCACGCTCATATTATCGACAGCTGTTTAATGGGCGACAGGTCGTTAAAGTTCGAGAAAAACAGATCGAAGCAGAGAGGATTAAGGTGATGACTGTTCCATGTCGTTCATAAATTTTCATAACAACTCATTCATTAAATTCCCACACCTCACGTGATGAAGTGGGGCGATTTATAAGGATTAAAAATCACAACCGGTGATTTAAATCGGGAAATGACTCAAATTTTTACTAGAGAAGCGTTTAGTGCATGGAGAATCATTTCTTCCATGAGTTAACGTTAAAACAGTGCTTACAACCACAGCAATGTTGTAAAATGTTCAGAATAAATTATGATCATCAGTGTGGATCAAACTTCACGATTGATTGCGTTTGTGAGTAACTTAGATAAGATAAGATAAGATAGGTACGTCGGGTGACAAATATACAACACTAGCTCATATAGGCTGTTTACACCGACACATGGGAATTTGTCACAATGACATCAAGAAGTAAAAAACAGAAAATATGTGCAATTTGTATAAATTTAAATGTAAATACACATATGTGCATTCATTCATAAAAAAACACTCAGATTTAGATATAAAAATCATTAATAAAAATGCCATAAATGTTAATAAGTTTAATACACTGATTGCAAATGATCTAAATACCATCTGATACGGAAGAAATCACACGTATGCATATTTAAAACATTCTAGAAATGTGTACATCCTGCTCATCAACCAGTTCCCCGTCCCATTTGGAAAGGAATGGATTAAATTCAACAGGGTCCGGTTGTTCAAAGGTCCGTTAGCTTAACAGCGAGTTAGATGACGTAGCGTCACAAAGAAATGGACGTCGCGTCATAATAGAAATTCATTGTTACGCAACGTCATGTAACTGGCCGTTAACTTAACTTAAGTTAACGTTAAGTTAAGTTAAGGGACCGGAGTTTTGAGCAACCGGTCCCTGTACTATATAGTACATGTTTTTATATGATTAGGTAATTTGACGGAGTGAGCTAGTGAAATAATAAATAATTCATCGATTTATACTTTTAATTCCGATTTAATAAGCGCACATGGATGTTTCCAAGGCTGTGTAGCCTTACCAGATGGTTGAGTAAAGGGCCCGAAGCTCCCTGTTGCTCTGGTGCTCTCAGAGCTAAATGACACCACGAAGCCGATCTGTTTGTGATGTCTTTGTATTGCATTCTGTGATTATCTTGTCTTTTGTTGTTGCCAGTTGCACCGAAGGTGATTTGCTCTAGCCGTCCTTAGACTGACACGCCAACATATAAGGGAAATAACCTGAAGTACGGCGTTAAACCACAACCAAACAAACAAACAAACCGAAAAGAAGAGAAGACAAAAGATATACCTTTTAAATTTCGGGAAAATTTTGCTTCTGTTATTTAAAAGACGACATCACACATTGATCACGCCTTTACCTCATGGGTTTGATTCGATCAATTTCACACATGCAAATTAGCAGGTAAGTCGATATTAGATACGAAAAGAGCAAAACAACCACGACAAACCCAGATGTATGGACGTCTGACTCATTTTATTGATAGATTTTCAGACGGATTATTACGCAAACTGCTGTTCCAGAAAACCTGTTGTTCCACTTATACGTATAGCTAGTCTAGTATAATACACAAATAGTGTAATTCCGAACACAGAAAACTTTATGCTCTCATAAACTTTAACTTCAAATGTTGAAACGTGGAGCAAACATGTGTTCGGATTTACATTTAAGTTGTGTGAGGCTATTGAGTTCATCATCTAAAAGTTTGGTAAAATTGTACTATCATTATTTTGTTAATTCAGACGAAATATCGCGTATCGATCACTAGATTATCATTTGACTGATTGGTTTGAGCATTGCTTTATTTGGTTTTATTGTCGCATACCCAAGATTTCAAATGCATACATTTATTTCCTCCACGCTACAGTGATTTCTTTGCTGTGAAGGTAAACGTGTGCTGTTATCCTGTTACATGTTCGTTCACGTCATTCACAATAACATAGCCGAGAAACACAAAAACTATACACATACACTATATGAGATCATTATATCCATGACGTCATACACACGTCAAATTTAAACTATTTTATAATGGGGCTGTTATGCAGTATCTCTTGGCATACGTGTCGTGTATGGCATCATATTTTAGTACAAGCGTTAATTCTATTCAACTTTAGAGTAATAAACCCCACGAGATGCTCGCTACTGTGTAGGTATCAGGACTATATATAGGTCGTGGTAGATATATATTTTTTAAAAGATATTTTGCTGTCCTCTGCCGGGATTTGAACTCCGACCTCTAGCTAGCACGATCAACGCTATCATGCATAAATATGCATCTAAATCCTAACGTTTGTTTTCCAAAAGCCTATATATTTACCAGCGTATTCAAATTATGCCTACAATAAAATATACATATTGTGCACTGAGTTTAGACTACGCAAAATTAGTTTAGCCCTACATAATGTTCTGAGCTCACACATCCGAGAGCTATGGAATCTCTTCACAACGCCGACTTTAGTTATCAGGGGCCGGTAGTTCATAGCTCCGTTAGCCTATCAGCCAGGAAGATGACGTTGCGTCACAAAGAGATAAACGTCACGTCATAATAACAATTCATTGTAACGTAACGTCATCTAACACACCGTTAAATTAACAGAGCTTTGAGCAACCGTTCCTTGAACAACAGCCAAAGTCCCTGTCAAAATGGCAACGATCATTTGACGTCAGACTAATCATTCCGCTGAATGGGGTAGCCTCAATTAAATTGTGTATATACGCATTTGACGTCAGACATGATGTACGCAGTACTGTAATGTCTTCTCATTTCCGGTCTCACATTTCCGTCTGAAGAATGTTCTTAAGGATGCTGGAATACAGCACGTGGTTGCAACTTAACTAAATTTATCATATTTTGTTTTTAAGGAAGTGACATGGACATTCAAGGTCTATTTTTTGTTTTGCTTTTTTTTTTTCTATATAAAATTTTAGTCACTAACATTAAACTGTAACATTGTAGGCTACCACATACTACCACTAACTTACAACTCAAGAATACCGGCACACTACATCATCTCATAGTGGCTATATTCATGCCATTTTATAATATATAAAGATACGTCTTGCTCTCGTTAGTGGATAGTGGATCTCGCGAGAACGTCTTGTTCTCGTTAGAGGATCTCGCGAGAACACGTTAGGTAACCTTTGGTGCTTTCGTAACCCTGTCTGCCCAGATTTTGAAACCGACAAGGCAAGTCATTTGTGTTTCACGAGAGACCTGCGTTTATTAAAGATCTTGTGTATATCCACTGCACCTTTTAAAGCTAATCAAAGAGATTCTGATAGGAAATCAGGCACCAATGGTTCATATACAAACTTTTAACTCCCTCCATTTCCAATGCTTGAAACAAAAAGCTCTGAGAGGAGATCGCCTTCATGTTTGTCAAGCAAAATGGTGGGAGTTGACAGTTTTGTCCGAACAGTCGATGCCTTTTAGGTCAGATTTCTTATCAGTGCTTGTATATCAACGATCATTGTTATAGTTGTATATTTGGAGATTCATGCAGTTTGGAGGAAGTTATTGTCGGAAATAGGCTGGTGAGTATCTACTAGCATACGATGCCGTCATGTCTCTGCTATCGTGCGTTAGCGACACGATAGAATAGATACCAGAGAAAATACCTCAGGCCTAGCTAGGGCCTTACAGTCTGAATACTTGCATCGTATTACCTAGCGTGACAAGGCGCATTTCAGGGGATCACGCGCAAATGAGGAACTTTATAATTGTTATTCTGTGTTCAGGTATTGTTGTTTAGATTTTAGCTAATTCCTAGTGGATTGTGTAAACACAAACGACTGGGAATTTTATCTAATTATCTTCTTTCAATTAACGATTTGTAGACTATCTTAAGTGTAAACACTCTATTGGTGTACGTTGACGTTAGAGAATTAGAAGTTAAATAGCCTATTGCTGTGTAAGTCTGTGAGAGAATGTATAGTTACATAACACATGACGTTATTATCATTTTTTATGCTAGAACTATAGCGTAAACCCTAAACCGTACTTGCACGTTATAAGGTTTCGTATTACAGACTTACAGAACTTATACATGCAAACAGATGTAAAGTTTTATTTCACATATACTCTGGAGAGAAAAAAGCGAATTCACACAAATTAAGTGCCCCCTATTAGCCAAGCTGTAATGCTGAACCAGTGTTTATCTTACGGTTAAAGGAAGTTTGTTTGTTTGTTTGATTGGGGTTTGACGTCGCACTCAAGGGTATTTCACTTATATGACGACGGATTGTCCACTTCACATTGTTCCTTGCCAATATATGGTGGAAAATCGGGAGGAAACCTCGTAAAAACTACCTTTGCGATTGCCGAAACACATCACTCGGATTCATGAAGGTCGACAGACGTGAACGGTACCTCGAAGTAGGATTAGTTAGCGCACATGCTAACCACTAAGCCACGGCCGCGGGCCCATATAAAGGAATAAAGAGTTTTTTAATAACACATACCAGTATCGAAATAGCGTGACAAACAAATATAACAAGCAGCATAGTTTTCTTTTATTAATGGACCCTATATTGATAACGTAGAGTCGAATGTTTACAAGAAAACAACTGTTGTCCGACTTTTTTTTTTCACTAAGCAGAAACATCAACCCAGGCTCTCTAAAATGAGGAGGCGCAAATGTGTATTCCAATAGCAGTGCATGATGATGCATGTTTCATTAATGGGCCATACTTTTATACCATATTAAGGTCGAAGGTTTACAATAAAAAAATTTTAAAATGCTGTCTGACATTGGTCCCATCCACTCTAATATGATGAGGCACACATATGTGTATTGTCATAGCAGTACGTGCATATTGGTGCACCGGCTAAATGACGTCATAGATTAGGCTTACGTGATATCTCACCGGAAATAGATATCATTCACATTTTCCAAAAAGCTGGTAGGTGATTGGTTCAAAATATGCTGCGGATTGTGTTGACAGTCGCTATGGCTATGATGTTGAGTGTTGTATAGTAGTGAAACTTGATTATTCAGATTCACCACACTTTCAAAGCCAAAGTAAACATTTTATCTGTACTCGATGTTAACAAAAGTTGTCTATTTTTTAAGACTTCTTACAAGTATATCCATTAAAATGAGGTTATTTGCTTGTATGGCCTGTAATGTTGTTGCTCTGTACTTAACGCTAGGTCACTTATGAAACGGATTATCCGTCTATAATGGCATCAGCTTATATTTGAGTTTTGGACATAGCCGCCAATTAAGTGGCCCTTATTTAACACTGGCGGTAGAAGGAAAACATTCGTTTGGCTCCCTTTATATCGTAATTGACATGTATATGGCTTTTTGCACCGAAATTTGGCGCAAAACGGAGAAGGCAGGAAAACTGCTCTTTTTACCAATGATGGAAAAGCCTCTTCCCGTGGCAAGGTAGATATCACCACAAGTCCGCATCTCTCAATGGGCGGATGAACATGAAATTGTCAAAACGTATTTGACTAATCAAATGCTTGTACCACATTTCAAACAGTGAATCGCTTCTGTCGAGTTATCGTAGAAGGTCCTAAACGGCAGAGAAAGACCGACTGTTTTTATCAATGACCTAACTATGCTGACTCTTGATGGTGTGTTACAGAGGTGGTATGACATTTCTCGTTACCTCGTTAAATAAATATTAGTATAGTTTACTATCCCGTCCTTGAACAGAAAACTATGGCACAATGGTTGCGTGTGACCTTGTGTTGGCGAGCCCTTGAACCGACAGTGTTATCTTCTCCTCGTCTTAACAGAAATCTGGCGCAAGCGTACCAAGGTGAGACATTGAGTTTCCCGTTGGTACTCGCCGTCTCGAGAATTCGGCGGACTGGCGGATTGGCGGATTGGCTGCCCAATTACTTTTCTAAGTTCACTGAATGAGCAATGCTCCGGTTTCATGTCACGAGAAGTCAGTTGGTTTGCCTGGTAAAAGTCACACTAGAGGTCGTTTGACTCGCATGGCGGCGGGTTGACTTTGTCAGCGATTTGATGGAAATCTCTTATCACCATGCAGTAAATTGCCGGAAAGAATCCGATTCGTGTAATAAACAATAATGGATTATCGCAATTCATTGGTCACTGAGAGTCAGAGAGGGGAAAGGGGGGGGGCAACAGGGCAAGCCGGCGCGGGTTCGATTTACGGCTAACCGGTATAAGTATATTTGATACATGTAAGAACGTACTAGATATTAACATGATGATACACAGAGAATGTGCACAAAAAAGGATTAACACGGGGGGGGGGGCGTCAGGAAAGCAGCATCGTTAATGTAATATTTATATCTGCATATGCTTCAAATTAATATTATGAAGAAATAAATAAGAATAATAAAATTACCACAATTTCATATCCATCCATATCTACGTTCGATTCATAAACTCATTGAATAATCATTTCAAAATGCTCAATATACACGTTATTAGTCATGCTCCTTGTAACTTGGAAAGCATGATTTGTATTTTATTTTTCCTCAACGATTCTTGATCTTCTACTCAGCATATTATGTTTAAATATAAGTGGATCTACAGCCCCCTGTATCTGTAATCAGCAGAGCTGTCTATAACTAGATCGACCTAGCATTGTGTAAATGTAGCGCATAATATGAACAGGCTTACCTTACCATATCAACGAACGAAGCACTGTCCTAGCTTTACGAAAACATCAGTTCACAGGCTAACAGATAACACGCGCCGGCCGGCTTGTGAATCCTACATTTTGAAACATCTCGAATGTAATATAGTCGCGCGCGGTACCTACGTCATCACGCGTAAACAATTTGTGAATGGGCAAGAATCATTCATTCAACCATAGATTGCATCTGACGCCTGCGCACAACGGACATACCAAATACAGACTTGAGATTTCATTCATTATTTTTCGTTAGACCTGTACAATTGGTTAAGAGATCAGACAGCTGTCTCGTGCCGGTGGTTTTCCAGGTCTGTGGTTATAGCAGGCAGTCGGGTTAAGTAGGGGTATATATACAGCGAGAGACTTGAAATAAAGTCACAACTGGTAACTCATGTCAAATTACCAGTGAGCTTATGAGCGAAGACTAAATGTGAGTAATTTCTCGCTTAAGAGACACACGTTAAGTGAGAACGACAGATTCGCTGCTTTTACCTGGATTAAAATTGGCAATCGCTCTGCCGTGACTCTGTAGCTCAGACGGTTAGCGCCATGGTCTTGCTAAGTAGATACCCGAGCTCTAATCGTGATAGAAGCCAGCAAAACTTCCCACCATTTATACTATCAAACTTTACCGAACCAAGTTAACAAATATAGGTGGTATGATAGAACGCATCAGAGCTGAGAGTCAAATCTCTTTCGGGGCTTGAAATATATCCAGACGTTAATCCCACCGGCACAAGAGTGTCCACTAATTATAATCGATAAATCATCTTAAGCTGTATATAAGCATTGAAAGACAAGTTTTTGGACAGATTTTATTCTCGAGTTGTCTCGTGTAGTGTTTTGTACAACAAAATTTGCCATCCTTATGTTTAGTATTTTGTACAGCAACAGGTCTTGTTCCGTGATGTTTTGTGTAACGCATTTTTGTTCCCTAGTGCTATGCACAACACAATTATTCTTGCCTAGTATTTGTAGATCAACATTCTTGTTCAGATTGTTGTTCCTTGGTGTTTTGAAAATCCAATTTCTTATAACCATAGTGTTATGCACAACAGTATTATTCTTCCCTAATGTTTCGTACATCAACAATTCTTGTTCCCTATAATGTAATGCACATCACTATTCTTCTTTCCAGTAGTGTTATGCACAGCACTATTCTTCTTTTCAGTAGTGTTATGCACAGCACAATTCTTCTTTCCAGTAGTGTTATGCACAGCACAATTCTTCTTTCCAGAAGTGTTATGCACAGCACAATTCTTCTTTCCAGTAGTGTTATGCACAGCACAATTCTTCTTTCCAGTAGTATTATACACAGTACTATTATTCTTTTCAGTAGTGTTATGCACAGCACAATTCTTCTTTCCAGTAGTGTTATGCACAGCACAATTCTTCTGTCCAGAAGTGTTATGCACAGCACTTTTCTTGTTCTTTATAGTGTTATGCACAGCACAATTCTTCTTTCCAGTAGTGTTATGCA
>JARDVA010328377.1:0-15537 GCA_030265315.1 Mopalia swanii | reverse complement strand
CACACCATATAAACAGGAAGGAAAACAAAGCACACCATATAAACAGGAAGGAAAACAAAGCACACTATATAAACAGGCAGGAAAACAAAGCACACCAGATAAAGAGGAAGGAAACCAAAGCACACCATATTAACAGGAAGGAAAACAAAGCACACCATATAAACAGGACGCAAAACAAAGCCCACCATATAAACAGGACGCAAAACAAAGCACACCATATAAACAGGACGCAAAACAAAGCACACCATATAAACAGGAAAGAAATCAAAATACACGATACAACATTCAAAAGGACTTGATTATACCAATCCTTAATTGGTTATACTGCGAATGACAAAGAATTGGATGTGTACTCACGAGTATGGCAGACAGCCCCTGTATAGCCCGTGTCGGTACAATTACAGGAGAAACCGGTCCTTGTTTGATAACACGATCCACCATGAGAACAACTCTCTGCCCCACAACTAATAAAATAAATTGTGTAAATCTTCAGTTATTCATTCTTTTACCAGGTGCGCAAGAATGTATTTCAGACTATTTGATCCATAAATCGTCATAATTTTTTTTATTGACAAGGAAAGCACACAGAAGACTAGAAAAAAAGACTGTTTGATATCTGTAGGTAGGCATAAACATTTCCCGTTATATGTTTGTGGTCCATTGACCGAATCTGATCCTTTTGTAACATCAATCGGCTAATGGCCTACTTATTTTCGTGTAAGTAAACTTTCAGCATTTACAGACCAGGTTTGGGAAGTGGCTCTGTGATTGGTAAATACTGCAACTCAGTACACACCATTCGTTATGCCTATGTGTCAGATCTTTATATTAGCCACAAACAAAAGACAGCGAGCTATTTTGTTATGATTTTAATAACAATTGGGCTTAACGGTAGATGACACCGATGTATTTTTGTCAAAGAGCGAACAACCGCACAACTATTATGTGAAGTAAAGTGATGTCCTGGTGGAAAATTAATGTTCCTCCAAAGCTAATACAAATACTACAACCCTATAGCTTAGCCAGATGTGCTCACCTGTTGGGAAGGTCACACCTGCCCAGGGTTGCCATGACAACATTCTCTTTGTCTACCCGGGATAGGTCCATATCCTGACCGTCGATGAGGATACCTCTCATACATCCTTTAAACCCCATCGAGTCAGGAATTCCACCTGACAAATAGAAACGTCACACATTTTTATAACAATAAATTTTCATTGTAACCAAAAATGATGCTGTTTTTATGGGCTATCATGTTATATTGGTATACTCGTATTGACCATTTGATTAAACGCGAATGGCATTTTCTTCTGCTATAATACGTCAACTTTCAAGCCAAACCGAATGTGTCGTCTTCATATTCTTTGAATTCTAAAACAAATAATGGTGGTCCTATATACTAAAGACGTTTATGATTAGTGTTTGGTTGTGTTTATATTATTTTATAGTATGATAAACAGGGAGGGAGTATCCTAAGTCGTAGTTATACTTTCCCTAGATAAGCCAAAGTATACAGAACAATTGCAATACAGACTTCAAACACTCAGGAGCAAGTTCTCAGTCAAAGTACTATTTTGTTTTTCTGTAAAAGAAAATACGTTCAATTATTTAAGTAAATTATCAAAATAAATGAAATAAATTATTCGACTCCCACCAAAAGTTGATGTACAGACTCAGGCTCATACCTAAAACGAATGTCCGGTTGTCTCCACGAGCAGCACTTTTGATCTTTTCATCAACAATAGCCCACTTATCCAAGGTCATAGTAAGACCTGTAGAGTTGTTTAATTCAAATGACAGTCTGTGCCATTCACCGTCCGCTGGAGTGATCACTACACCTAAAATAGTCATACAAAGTTACATCTCTTAATGTTTGTTTGTGATTTATTTGTGTATTTTTTTTATATTTATGAATTAATTAATTACATCATTCATTATTTAATTAATAACATAATTAATTGAGTAATGAATTAATAAGTTAATCAAATAATTAATTAGTCAATTCATTTTTTTTTTCTTCATTTATTTATTTACACCTGTAAATGTTTGTTGTTTATTTAATCATTATTTATTTTTGTTTATTTAAATTGTGATAACTGCCTTGCTTAAGGATGCTCCATTTATAGAACGATTTTGTATATAATTCCATGTTAAAGAGTTGAGTGTAAACCAAGAAGAAACCGAGTACAAACCTAACCCACCTGTGTACAATTCGTAAAGTATCCTTACAACAGAATCACGGTTCATGTAAATCGCTAACAAGTGTGCATTGTCTTCAAGATCGATCTGAAAATATAGGGAAATTGTGTACTTCGGTGTTAGTTTTCTTTCCAACACAATGTGTTTTTGCCGGAGAATTAAGTGACATCTTTTGGCTGTTTTCATTTTTATCTATTGAGTATTATTTGTTTTCAGAGTTTGAGGTACAACATGCTACAGGCATTTCTTTTCGAAGCTGCCAAATAGAGTTTTCCCACTGAGACTGACTTTAATTCTGTGTAAGGGTTTTTCTCCTCTCCTTTAAAGAAATGATTCGATTAACGATCTAACTAAGATAATTAAGAAAAACAATTTATGTGAAGATAATTATACACATCGAACTCTGAACGACTTAAACCGTTAAGGGTAGACCATTGATGTATTTACCGTAATGTTGACTCCATCTCCCATATCCACGAATAATAATGTTGCATTTGTGTCATATGTTCGGAGATCAAAGGCAGCACTGTAAACAGAGTTATCTCCCTTGGCAACTGATGGAATTCTTAGGTAAGAGTTGTCTCCTTTAAAGGTCACGTGTTTCACTGGAATCTAAACAACATTTCCATATTTATAATCTGAAGCTATACTTGAAAAAGCCTGACTGTAGAAAACGCCTTATAAATCATTTTTCTCTACCTTGAGAGAATACCTACGATACCTGGATATACTAGTTTGTACTTGTCTTTTGTCCAGTCCAGACATTTTGACGTGTCACTTGTTAACGACATTATAATGGAAGAAAAATAAAATCCATTCATCTACCGACATTTTCCTAATCTCCCCGGGGCAAGCCATATACCCATACACGCTCTGTATAAAACCTTGTATGACTAACTGCTTTTCTGCGGTCAGAAAGATAAAAGAAAAAAAGAGGTACGGCGAAAATTTCACCAATCAAATACATGGGCAACTTTTCAAACTTTAACTTCTAAATAACTTTGCAAATCTATACAGAATAATAAAAAATTTCAGTAAAGCAGGAATGTTCCTTACACGACAGCCAGACAGGACTCCTCCATGTAACGTGATAGGGAGTGACCCAGTTTGAGTGACAGCAAAAAGAGCCAATCCGTTCAAAGTAGCTCTCTGCATACAGCCAATGAAGTTTCTCTTTGATCTGTTTGAATTTGCGGTGTCTTCGCTGCTACCACCAAGGAAGACCTGGAAGCAAAATATAATTCAGAGGAGGGTCGAGTTGCTTGTTGACTTATTAGTTTGCTTGTTTCCTTACTTGCTTGCTTGTTTGCTCGCTTAAACATGACACCAACATGTCACTGCAGACTTAATTTCCACATATTGATATCTTCAACATCAAAGACTTTAAAGTCTTCATCCACATTTACTTATCACCTGAAAGGTAACATCCTCTGCAGTATGGGCCTCGCACTACTTACGAGAGAAAGGCCGACCAACGGCAACAGAATGCCGTGTTTCGCCGAATACAACTATGACCTATGTCCAACAATAGATCTTTTGCTTGTAACATTTATAACGTGGGATTATAAACTAAAACAAACGCTAATAGTTCAAACGTTTATCGTTTAGTTCATTATACAAAAGTAGAGGAATAGTCTGAAAGTGGTCAATTTTCTGGCCCATTTTATTGGTTATCTCATAGTGAGATAAACACAGGCCATCTCTCCACATGTGAGTGAGTCGTGCTGGATCCACTCTTCTTTCCGGCTGTCAATGTCGTTATGTCTTAGACCTTTAAATGCTTTAAATTGAATTGAGCTTAATTTAAATAAATGAACAATTATGATTGCACAATAGATAAACAGGCTCATTTTATTGGAAGGGTTCCAATAACAACATTTTCTTATGCTTTTTCTTCTTTTTTAGGAGGCGGGGGATACAATTACTTTTTATATTTAATTTTTTCTAATTAGTTTTTGTTTATTCGTTGGTGTCTTTTAACTATTATTATTTATATATTTTTTGTAATATTGTTTTTTGTTTTATTCGATAACAATGAATAGACGTAGTATTAATAACATCTCCTTGGGTTTCTTAAAGATAAACAAAAAAGGACAACATTGAGGCTCTTACCGTCTGACCCAGATAAAGTCCCACTTTATGTTCTGCTGTTTTAGAAACGCCATCGACCATTAACTGTACAGTGGAACCATCCGACTGTAACGCCACATCGTGCCATTCACGTTCTGTGTCTATGGCAACGGTTGTTTCTTCTTCTACGCCATTTCCTTCAAATGTTAAACAAAATTAAAATTGAAATGAAGACTACAAAGTATAGCTTCTTTTTATCAACTTGGTTTCGTTTGATTACACAGGTCAAAGAGCGTCTTACAGGAAGCGACTGACTGTCCGATTATAATATTCAAACTCGGGGCATAAAATTATCCTTAAACATTTAATAAATGTTTGACAAGAAATCCAGCATATTCAGACTTATGATACACCACTCATACTCACAACCAATTTAGTTGCGTACTTTGTCTCAAGCGGCCCGTGGCCGGGGTTAATCGGTTTGCTTGTGCGCTCACTAATCATACTTCGATCTACCGTTTACGGGATCGTGTCCGCCTGTCGACCATCAAGTATATGAGTGATCGGCACGATGTGGCTTCAGCAGTTGCAGGGGTGGTTTTTACGAGGTTTCCATCCTGTTTTCCACGTAATTAGGCGAAGAATAATGTGAAGTGGACAATTGGTCGTCATAAGTGAAATAACCTTGAGTACGATTTTAATCCCCTATCAAACAAACAAATAATCATCTCAAGTCGACAATTCCAAACAATACCTTTGACCACGCACTGCATATAACGATATTCCTGCAAGATGACGACTTTAGCGCTAACCACACTTGATGTAACAAAGCGACACAAACCAGTTCCAATTTCTCCACAAAAAGGTCTACATCACTTTGCCTTTATAATATTTGCTTTGATAACAATCTGTGCAATGATCGGTTTAACATATATTTAACAATCAAATAGAATTGCACACTTACCCTGTGTTTGTACCAGGTGAATTTGGTTTCGTTGAACATATAGATCAAGGGAATTTCCAGAACTGTGTAATAAAGTGCCATATCCACCTTGGAATTGGAACCTGAAGCTAATATTGAACTGCTTCCGGGTCGCAGCCGTTATGTTGAATGAAGTGAAACTAGACCCGTCGAACTGTAGTGTTTGCTCATCATTCTGAGCAGCTTTTACACACACATAAAAAAGATAGAAAAAAAAATAATGTGGGTTTACCTTTGGATTTAACATTTAAGACATTTAGAAAGCATGTCTGAAATATGATGTCTACGTCACAAAACCATATGCATTCGTTTCTTCTTCATTAATCTTTCCTGCTTAATGAATTTGTTTACCCACAGACGTCATTTTGCTCTCAATTAAGGCATGTGTGGTAAATAAAGATGTGATGTTATTTCCCTGTTTACCGCTAGTAAAGCGTACTTTATAGCAGCCGGGACGAGTACAGTTAGTAAAACAACACAAGTGTCGTATGTTTGAGAAAGGAGCATCGCATGTTGTCAGCCCTCGACAAACTTGCGCCTTGTACTCGTTTAAAATGAAATGCTTCTAACCGATCTTCCATTCTAATAAAAGCAGTATTTGTTTAATATACTCATAAAATATAATCAACCAATGACAAATACAGTGCAATTATTTTGTAAAAATCGCCATTGTTCCGAAGACTAAATAACAACACTTAGATTCTGAATGTAGTGGAAATGAGCCGAATTTATTCAGTCTGCTTTCAACATTTGCTTTTGGTTGGGGTTTAACGCCATACTTAATGTTTTTTCACTCTGGCGTACCAGTCCAATTGGTGAAGGAAACATCTCTCGAAGCCACTCATTCGTTTCGTACGATTAATTGCAACCAAGAAAACTATGGGAGCTTTTTTAATCTGAATTTTACAAGGTAGCGAAATTTTTGTTACTGGAGAAAAATCACGGACCTGACCTTGAGTTCAAATGTCAAAGGTTATCGATGGAAGGAGTGGCAGGTACAATGACATGATTTTGCCCAGAATGTCATCGGCAGCAAAGCCAACCAACGAAAAAAAAAACAATTGACATATTGTCCTGTGTCAACACATGATCGTGCAGAGTGTCATGTTGTGTAAACTACGACCCAATTACAGCCAATTACTGCTCTTCTAGTCCGGCTAATTATAACTCCGCCAGTGAGTAGGCCGACGTCAAAGATGGTAATCGTCAATTATTTCAAATTACTATAGGTCCAATATCACTGTACAACAACAGTTGAGACCCATTTGTTATATTTATTTGTCTTGTTCAAAATTTAACTTACTTAAAAACAAAAAGGGTTGCACGAATGTATTAATATGTTTAAATATTTTCTTTTACTAAAACAGTTCCTTTATGCATGTGTAATATAATTCTGTTTTAATTTTTATTAATTTATTTCCAATGAACAAAATGTATGTGTATTTTATCACATAAAATTTTGAAAACGTTAAAATTTCTACGAACGCCTGATTTTAAATATCTTCAAGCACTTAATTTTATACGTTTGCCACAGTTTATAGCCATTATGGTAATGTTTATTAGCTTTAAATATTAATTTAAAAATGGTGAAAAATAATTTATAAAAGGTTATCTGCGGGCTAATTTATCATATGAATGATTACGTAAAGGATAAATGTTACTTACTTGCTGGCGCTTCCATTAAAACTAAACAGGTAAACATCAACCGAAAACAGGTAAATCCAAATCTGGTAGAAATCTTTCTAAATTCCATTATTCTGGTATTTGTAATTTGCCCAAACGACCCCAATAATATTCAATAAAGCACGATTGTCTTAATTCGAACCTATAAAGATTAACCAATCAACGGTAAACGTCTCGACATTATCCACCTTCAAATTCGCACAACTCAACTGTTTAAAAAAATTAACTTTTGGCTATAACATTTGACTTTAACACTGGGTATATAGAGGCGTGACTTCAGAGCCAAAGTTGCAGTCTGGACGGATGCAGCGTGTAAACAAACGCACAGAAATCTCTCGGGTCCTATGTTGTTAGATTCGCCTAAAAAGTCAAAAGTTTTTAGCTTCGTGAGTTCGTACCTCCTAGGCAGTTATTCTCGTCCATTACCACAGACAGCGGGCAAACTTAGAGGAGACATCGAATAGTGACCAAAATATGTCACACAGGTATTGCTAATGACATTTTATCACGCCCGCTCTTCATGCCCATAACGGTTTCTGGCTGATTAATGTTGGTTTGGGGTTTGACAGTTCTTAGTGTCTCACCTCATCGCTTCATCTCCGCCCTGCTGCTTTATTTTTCTATATTCGTTTACAAATGTATGAAGAAACTACTTGTCATTCATTGCAGGTTGAATCGTCGTCTATGTCCGTTTGTATATACTGTGTTTTTGTGGCGTGTTTTAATGGTAAACAAATTGCGTCTTACGCAGAAAAAAATCTGGTTAATTAATCGGTCCAGATTTATTTCGCTGCACGAAAAAGGTGCATTTTTGTTTTATTCCCTTGCTGAATTTAGTTCCATAGCAATTGTAATTTGATATCTCGAAGAGAATGTAAACGGTATGTACACAGTATGGTGATTTCCAGAATGATACGAAAAATAATACTGTTAACCTTACTACTACTTTCCCTTTCTGTCCCGAAAACAAGCTAACTGTAGCATCTCTGTCCGTGTATTGAAGTTAGCTTCCTTGTAAGTCAGGTTTGGCGTTTAAGTCTTTGTGCCACTTAACCCCAGCAAGTCAGTCTGGACGTTTCATAGTATTGTGGGCCCCTTAACCCTAGTAAGTTAGTCTGGACGTTTAATAGTATTGGGGCCCCTTAACCCCAGCAAATCAGTCTGGACGTTTAATAGTATTGGCACCCCGTAACCCCAAAAAGTCAGTCTGGATGTTTAATAGTATTGGCGTCCGTTAACCCCAGCAAGTCAATCCGCATTTTTCATAGTATTGACACCCTTTAACCCCAACCAGTCAGTCTGGACGTTTAAACATTTTGGCACCCCTTAACCCTAACAAGTCAGTCTGGGCTTTCAATAGTATTGACACCCTTTAACCTTAGCAAGTCTGTCTGGACGTTTAACGTATTGGCGCCCTTAACCATAGCAAGTAAGTCTGGATGTTTAATTGTATTGGCGGCCGTTAATCCCAGAAAGTCAGTCTTAATTGGTGTTTGATAATATTGACCAAATATAATTTGGCGTGCTTTTGATTCACGGTGTCACTGGAGTGAAGAATAAATATGTGCAACCGGAAAACTACACACGAACTGGAAACGATTTGTCCATCAGGTCATATGCTTTGTGCTATTTCTGTTGATTCTTTCGATTTGTGGGTACAACTCTCACGGAAAAATGAAACAAAAATGACAATTCGTGTGAACTTTAATATCAGTTGTTTTCCGTTTAAAGGCTAGCTATATAAACAGTCTCCTCTCCAAATGCCCAGTTTTTTTTATTAGTGTTGAATCAGTCAAAATCTGTTGTGAAAAGGACGGTTCGCTGTGAAGATCGTTTGAAGATTATCTAATACGAGGACTCATTTAAATGTATCGACACGAGGAGAGGCAGGACTGGGTAACCGCACTGTGATGACTAACATCCTGTGGCCGTGAAACTTATATAATCTTATGAAATCGTGAAATTTTTGTGGTTGTATGTTTATGAATGTAAGGCTGATAAACTTGTTCGATGCACAACTTTTGGCGTAATTATTTTCTTCAGAATTAACTGGTGTATAGATTTACACACCAGTTTAGTGCGGTTGGCTTTATGAATTACCCTGCATTTGTTTAATGTTGTATTCACTCAATGAAATCGTGACTTAATATAAGATATACCCTTTGATGATGATCTAATATTTTAATATAGTTTAACATAGTTATGCGTATTGTGACTGTCCGGGTTTTCCTTGTATGTTTCCCATGTAATCGAGGGTGGTTTCGTTCACCCATTAGACCGACACGCCATCTTTAGTGATATAAACTTAGGTACAACTAGATACTGAGTTTGAGCGCTTCTAATCGTGTAATTGTCCTACAGCGGGATCTCCTGTAGCACGATGCATTGTGGGTCAGGGAGACGGGGACCAGACTAGGAAAATGGCAGCATGACAACATGTAATTGGACCGTGTTGTTCCACTTTTTTAAATGCCGCTACTGGACTATTTAAGGTTACAATTGACATACCAAATGTATCACAGCGTTCAGATTACAAAACATTATTTGACAGTAGTGTATTGAACACATAAAAGTCGGTTATTGTAAAAACATAAAATTACATGGTCAGGAGAGCTCAAACTCTGTATCGCTAGATGAGGCTACATGATATGATAGACGATCAGAGATACAGAACTCTGCGTCTAAGATTTAACGTGAAGCGCTAATCTTACAAACAGATGAGAATAGATTCATATATCTGATTACCCTCTTACGGAAGAAGGCAGTGAAGTTAGTGGGAACAGCCATACACGTACACGGTGTTTTGTGTATAAATATCACAATATATAGTCGCAACCCCCAAACGGTTAGAATGCCCGTTCATTATCTCTATATAAGTATACAGATAGAGTGTAAAAACTTTCAGACTAATCGAACTACCATTAATGATTGGCCTAAGTTTTTAACCTCCCTTATGACTCACAGAGAGCTCTGAAAGCTATGCTTCCTGCTGTATCATCCCCGTACAATGTTTATATCATCATTGCCATGTTTACCTGTTTTTGTTTGTCAGAGAGAAAAGCAAAGTGAAAATAGAAAAGCTAATAAATCGATCAACACTTCAACGTCAAATCACAATTGACACGGACAGAGATATTCGGCCATGTGTTGTTGATGAAGAACAAGCAAGAAATAGGTTAACAACTACGGTGACTATTGATGTACATAAATCCTTTTGTTTGTATCCGCTGACAATCGACGATGGCTTTTCCGAGGTTGGTCAGAAAAAAATTGATATCTCTTTATATAGACTGCTATGAAGATAACATGCGACATTTCATGGTTGTTTTTTTCTGTTCTGGCCTAGCCTCAAATGCTGGATTTCTATTGGCAGCATACACCCAAAATCGTTGGACCCCCGCCTATCAGCGACGCTTTATCGCACAACAGTTACGTGTATTTGTTTTGATAGTTCTTTTCAAACATCTTCAGACTCAAACATTTGATTAAAACCGTAGCCGTTTTACCTCCATGCCTTGCGCACTCTGCCCGTCTGCGTTGAACAGTTAAATTATATACTTGATCGTTACAAAATGATACTACAAGAAATAGAACAACGACTGGATTTAGATATTATTTAAACTGTGAACAGAAAACCTGCTGTTGATCATGTTTGTAAGTTGATTTCGAGCACTGCTTTCAGTCATTATTTCCCCTCGGTCGTAGACTCCTACTGTCGTTGAATCGGCTTATTTCATTGGCTAGTGGATTTAGGGGAAAACTCCAGATCGGACAAGATTATGTGCCCTTATTCGACTCAGATAACACGATAGAGGTTCGAAATGTGCCAAGATTAATGCACCCATGTCTTAACTTACAAAGAGTAGTCTACCAAGTCCTACTCCTTACATGTTTGGCTGGTGAGTTTTCCCTGCAAGCCAGTTGTATTTTGACATAATATCATCTTGGATATTTGAAAGACAAGTAATACAAATTTGTGAAGGCTGAGACGTTTTATTCATCCTTTTTTAATACATGCGTTTAACGGGAAAATTTGTGAGTCGAAATCGTGTTTAAGAATAACCGAATATCAGTGAATTCAAAAATCAAATCGACGAATCGTAAAAAGAAGCGAAACTGCTGTACATGTAATTTTGTTAATTTGTCTAGAGACACATATATAATAAGTTTTATAATTAACAAACATAAGGCAATAATATTTAGATTAATACATTAGTATTTTATTTATCACAGTTTTGTCTTTTAGGATAATAGCCGTAATTAGATTCATAATTGTTGATTTTGACAAAATAAGAACTGCCCCTGCCTCTGCGTCATCACGGTCTACTTTCTTAAATCTCATCCAGAGCGGCCACGTCATCGCCTGGGATACGGCCATATTTGCCATCTGTAATAGATATAGATATTAATATTTATTTCACCACTTATTTTATCAATATAAAACAAAATACGTAAAGTTTTATGATTTTAAATTATCGTTAGTCAAATGATCGTCACTTATCGCAAACAGACCGCATGGCGTATATATATTTAAATTCGTATAGATGGGCTATTTCAATACAAACATTACCACATTTGTTGAAGTATTTGAATTTCCACCGATAAACCTCACATAGTACAGTATGGTGACAGCTCCAAAAACTGATCAACAGTTGTTGTTGACTTTATATTTCGGTTTATTTAAATTATCTTCAGTAGTGTTAAAGATGGTTTAAATAAACCAAAATATAAAGTCAACATCAATTATTCACCAGTTGTTGGAGTTGTCACCATCAACTTGTTCGTTAAAGTCATAAATTGAATTTTAATTGGTTCATAAAGAACGTATCAAAGGGAATTTCACTTATGGTTTGATTTATTATAATATAATAGAACTAATGGAACTGCCGGATATACTTACTGGCATGCTCCTGGAGTACGCATGTGCCGTACCCAGGTGCCCGCTTTATTTCCGTCACGTCGTAACATTTTGGGTGTGGGTGTCCCATAGCAACGTCTGCGGCACCTAAAACCAAAAAAAAAAAAAAAAAAAAAAATTAATAACATACGATAAACAAAGGAGTCCTCTGGCTAAGGGTAGTATATTTCAAGCACAGCCATAGACTTTCGGCTATAAGTACTGAAAGGAGAAAAAGTGGATTTTATGGTAAAGTAGGCCTACAAGTTTGGCTATTGCTGTTCGAGTACATCCCCGACATATATGGCATTAGGCAAATAGTACTCTTTCCGCTTTGTTAAAATAATTTCTGAACTGGCCGATTGGGTTTTTACTTGAGTTGACTTTTTGATGTTTGAGATGAAGTTTTAGAGACTGTGTTTTATATTAGATTAATTATGTCAACGCTGATGCATGCAGACTGTCGACTGAAGAGTTATTCGGCTTTGTTAACATTATGAGGTTGAACTCAAATGACCACTCGCAGCTGTTTTGGCCAGTCTCTCAAAATTCCCCTATCATAACGTGGTAAGCTTTCGACTGAGAACTCGAGACAGTTTTGTTTCGCCCAACAAACGCTTTAGAAAGCGTTAGTAGATCCAACTTTACGGCTATTGTAGATAAACTGTGGTTTCTTATCACATTAGTGCAATACACAGTTGACAATGGAAGGTAAATAGCAGTGGATTAAACACAAATTTACAACTGGGCTTTAGTAAGGCTTTTATAATGACTTTAAGTGAAGAGCCACTTAATAGAATTACGCCAAGAACAAAATTGACCATTAGGGACTCAACAGAGATGCTTCAAATCGTGTAACTGCCCTAATACGAGATATAAAGTAGGGCTCAAATCTTCAGTTAGGTCTTCATAGGGCCTACAGGTTTAATATCCCAATGAAATAATTTCTGCATCCTTTTATTAAGTAAAAATACCTAAAAAGTGGAAGTTACAGGACTTTCTACTAAAATTTCTATATTCAGGGTGGAAGAGAGAAAAATGGTGGGTTGGTATTTCTTTATATTTAACAAAGCTAAAGTTCGATTTCAAGTCTCGTTTAGCATTTAAAATTTGTCAGAAAGTTCGGTATATCAAATATTATTGGACAGAACTAATAGAACCCATAATAACCGGTATATGAAAAACTTGAAATTACACAGTTAAGTGCACTATAACTCTGTATCGCTAAATAAGGCTACTTGGTATGATAGTCTATTAGAGATACGGTACTGAACTCTGCATCTACCCCTTGCCTACCTAGCGCGTTACAGCACCGACCGTGACGCTCGTCACAACAATAAAAGGGAGACAATTGTGATCTGTACAAATATAAAACTAAACCTGTCTTTTTCGACTGTGCTATTTTTTTGTCTTATGGGGCGTGTTAGTCTCGTTCTCTACTACTTGACTTCCGGGTTTCTTCGCCCAAATACGTTCGCTATGTTTTGAATGCCTATCTTCGGTAAATAGCCGTATTCTGCGTTGCTGTTGATGCAGTGAAGGATTTGAAGGGAGAATTGGCATCTTTTTAAACTTTCCGTTTATGCTAGAACTCGAAAGAACTTGAATATGGAATGTTTTACGGGAAATATCACATGACGTGACTAACAGATCATCAAAGTCAATATAGGGGCTGTTATTGGCGCTAGGCTGCCGCTGTGTAAAATGGCATCGATCAAGTAGTTGTAGCAGCACTGAGCGGAGCAGCATAAAGTACGTTTCAGAAAGCAATGACAAATCATGATGACACTTACCCCAGAAGAAGCAGTCGTTATCCTTATTACAGGGCACATCTCGGTGGCACTCCCTGTTGAAGCACAATGCCCGACCGTCATGGTTGTTACAGTCTTCTGAAATCCTGCACTCCTCGTCAGCCTGAAATGCAACCAAATTTAGAGGGGTTTATGAGCAATTTCAATGCTAGCAGGCCCCTCACAGGCTAAATGTATGTGCAGCCGTCTATTGTTTGCGGGCTTCGGAGCGCCCAGCTCCGGTAGATTCGGAACGACGAGAGGATTGATCTCCCGGTGATCTCAGCTTTACTTTGAAAACTGGAAGTTACAATGATTGTTTTCTGATTGAGGATTAACATCGTAACTGTACTTAAAATAATTTCACTCATATGATGGCTCGCCAGGGCACTCTGTATAGCTCTGAGATCACCAGGGCAGCAGGACACTGCCCGTGGAATTCATTTTCAACTTATTTGAATTTTTAACGAATTGAAGAGAATTCTAAATTACGGATAAGCGCGTGGTTTATCTGTTGACATTTATGAATGCAATGCTAATGGCAAAAGGTATTCGTAAAATATACGTGAATTGTCTGCCTTCCAAAATTGATTAACATTATAAAATTATTAAACCAACGAACAGTTAGAAATAAATGCAAAAAATGGGTGTACAAATATAAGAAATAATTGATTGTATCCGTTTAATGTACCAAGTTAATTAGCTTGGCTAGAAGTATAAATGTCCCCGTCAGATTAATATGATTGCGTGATTGTTGTTTTACGCCATGCTCAAGGAAATTCCAAGTAAATGGCGGCGGTGTATTCCAACAATCATTGACACTAGCTCAATCATATGTGGAATTTGTTGATAAAGTATGAAAATTAACCGTCCTGCATGCTGTGCTAAATAAAACAATATTGCTACTCTCCAAACAAACTTGCCCGGTCAGAGTCTCATTGTAAAGAGGTGATCGCCCTCGATCTTCGTTAGGCCTGTAGAGAAGCTGTATGATTAATTACACTCATTTTGTAGAATTAACTTGTGGATTTCCCCCATTCTCTATCACCACTGCTCGATAACTAGATCTTTGTCAACAGTATTACCCTGTGTCAAAACAGTCTTTAACTGACCAAACCGCTGAGCAGGCTTTATAAACACATAAAGATAATGTTTGAAGCCGTTTTAACAAAGTGAACTTTTCTTTAACGGACCAAACCGCTGATCACGCTTTATAACCCTTGCAATAAAGATAATGTTAGAAGCCGTTTTAACGAAGTGATCTTGGTCTACGTTTATTTTAATTACCATAGCAGCCAAGGTACACTTAGAACAAATTGCGAAAAAAGAATTTCTGTGAAATATTTAGTCATGCAAGGTTAAACTGTCATGCGGATCATCGTTATCATTGGCTTTTGAATTACACGCAAGTGATCCTATCTTGCCAAGACAATTTACGGTGGTCGAATTAACGACAAAAATCTTACATATATTTATTGATATTGGTATTTTGTTTTTAGCGTCATTGTTCAATTTAGCTGAAGATCTCAGGATGCACCAAGGGAAAATATGTGTTTGCCACTGAGAAGATAAATATAAAGAAAAGTTGTCACCCCTTGCAGGGCCTCTTCGGTTCAATGGGATAGAATCCCTAGGTGATAAGGCTTGTAAACTATTTTATTTTTCTGCATTCAATGAATACCAATTATTACACGCTTTGTTACACAACTGTTCTGTCACAGTTTACTGGCAACTTTTCATAATGCAAGAAATACTGGTTCATTATAAGTCATTAGAATATAAAATAACAGCGTTTTCGTTATTTTGGGATAACACTTGCTTAGTTTGAATAGAGTCTAGTTAAGAAATTTTGCATGTTGAAAACTGTCCTGGAATCGAATCCTGACCTTCAGAGTTAGGCGCCAGCTGTAAATGCC
>JARDVA010327269.1:5478-17211 GCA_030265315.1 Mopalia swanii | reverse complement strand
TAGGGTTAGGGTTTGGGCAAGTTATATTGCGTGTCACAATGTGTGTAGAAAAATAGCTTTTCTCAAAATTAAGACCGAGGTCCTATAACACCCTTTAATAAAAATAGAATTCATTAATTAGTAAAAGGAATTGCACTTTCGGGTGTGTATCTTCCGTAATCCGCCTTCAATTGCCCCCGGTGTTCATGTCCAATACCACTTCCTCTATATCTAATCTTACTGAAATACGCAGCCATGATAGTTCGTGACTAACTGGGCGTAACATTGGAAGCTGTCAAAGGTTGGATTACCCTGTACGGAAAATAAGCACGTGCTAAGGATATCAAAGATAAGGGGCACCACAGAAATGGTGCTGCTTATCCAGCGTCCCCACATAAAATAAAAACAATTAGATACACAAACAAAAATACATACAATAATATATGTGTAGTGTAAGATTAAGTGTGATGAGCTGATCAAAGTCTTTGCAATTAAGAAATAGGAGAAAAATGTTCAAATATAGATAAAGTGTCGATATACACCAATGAACCTTAATTATTTTCCATTTTACTGGAAATTTAGTTTCATTTTGAAAAATAAAACTATGTTCGTATCGATGGTAAATCATGACAAATGGGGTGTAATATGGGAAGTTGTGAAATGTTGGCTCTATAAAATATGAAATGGGACTTTTTGGGTACGCGTATGAGAGCTCTTCTTAGGTTATTCAGAATTGTCACAGCCATATTTGGGAAGCGATCAGCTCATCTACATTTCCAGTTGTCAACCTTCTCCTTCAACAGTACACGCAGTTTTCGTGTGTGTTTCTTTTCGATTGAAGAAGTGTACATGTTTACTTTAATGGGAACAACTGTATTTCTAAGCTCCGCGTTGTTCAACTGACTGCCCACGCTGCCCCACAATTTGTTTAACCTTGATATATCAATACATCAGTCTTTCCTAAACAAATTCACCGTTACATAATGTAGTTTATATTTTAGATGGGTTACCATGCTAATAGTCACATAATACTGTTGATATAAAATGAACCGTTAAACACACACGTCGTTTATTTTACAAAAAAATAATAAACAACCCATCCCAGTATCGCATACCCCAAGTGCCTCGGGCCAACCTATTTAGTTGCAATAAATCCGGTACTAGTCGACAGACATTCACAGTAAGGAACCAATTATCAAAAAATTAAAATAAAACAAACGCGTCAACCCCGGAATTGACAAAAGGCTGGCCCGTTTATTATGCAGACAACTTGCGTATCTTCTAGCTATATCCTCGGGGTTTGACATTGCCAAACTTACATAGATATTGATTAGCCGCGAAATAAAATCCGTTGACCAATTGTAAATAAGTCGCGTAAGGAGTGACATAAGCGCTTAATGTTCACTACTTATGTTTTGTTGTGACGTCACCTTAACTGAAGATCGTGGTAACTTAGTACTGTGTGGAATTTCTGTGGAATTTTATAGTAACTACTATAAAAAGAAATTAGTTTTGTTTAATCCTTATGTAATAATTTCCGATTCCGTTCAAATTGCTAAGTTGTGCTGTTGACTTCCACCGGAAATTCATTTCAATTTTAACCACAACGTTGATACTTTAAGTTATTCCAAACGTCGTCATATCGTGATAAACGAATACCCTTAATAGTTTTTGGAGCCGCGTATAGGTGCTAAATAACATTAAACCGTAATTATATACCTGTAATTTTTACAAATTTAAAATATTAAAAAATAGTATCTTTTGTAGACCAGCTCAGCTACGAATCAATAACATGTATGCTGTGTTGAAATCAACTAAAAAACGTCTGAGAGAATAAAAGAAAAAAAATATAAACGCTAATTGAATAAACTAGTACGATTTTACTTAAGGATACTCTATTTCTGTATTTCTGATCTATTTTACGACACGTTACCTCTGTAATGCTCAATACTTTTAAGTAATTAAATTTTTTTTTCACAATTTGTTCATAATATCGAATTGATCTTTTCTATGTATGTTTCGCAAATAATTATGTATATGTATTGTGAAATATACCAGTTTTTTCTATACAATTTACAACAGCTGACCGTGTCAAATGTTAGCTGAATTCCATTCAATCCGTGATGTACTAAACACCAATCAACCACATGTGGCGTCCGAGAGTGTATATACGTTGACAATCCAGATAATAACAATAAGAGATCAATATACAATACACGGAAACTGTTAATACGCGTATATGCACAGCGGGCAGACTGTTAATCCTCTCCATGTAGCTACCTGTATTTAATTGATTGTCAAAGCACCGCTGTTGTAAATAATGTAGTCAACGTTTATCATCAAAGGTGACGGTCTTCTAATTAAATTTTTTTTTATCGGTTCTGCTCAAGGATGAAGCTTACTATCTCAACTTTTTAAATATGCAATAATAAAAAAATCTCAAATTTTGAGCTGAGGGGATGTTAGAGTATCCTTAACAACACAATGTAAGCAACTTAATAATTTTGATAGGTTTGGTATTCCAGGCTGGTGTGTTGGATTACCCCCAGGGATTCTAAGGCCTTGTTTAGAGTCGGAATGGCTTGTAAAATGATATATATGAAAAGAAGCTAGAGCATTCAAACATAAGGATTTTGTCAAAAATACTGCACAGAAGACGTCGATCGTTTTTATGAGTATATCCAATCGTGATATCGGCATCATGTTTGGCACCAATATATAACAAACGAATAAATGAAAAACAATCAACCTAGATAACAAAATAACGATTGAACAGGAATAAGTTTTGGTAAGTTGTTCAGGCACATGTGCGAAGACATGTAGACCTAAAAATTTAAATACTATTAGCCATTCGAGGCCAGAGGTCTAGCCGACAGAGGCTAACAGCAGAATGGTGTATTAAGTATTCGTAAAATTTATTCCATTCAGTTAGTCCCAGGCATTTATTTCTGTCCGACACGTTATGTAGGTCAAGTATGCGTTGTTGTTTTTAATCCTAAATTTGGCACAGTTCCTGACCTCGTTTACGTATCCACGAACTACAAGTCAAGCCTTAGAGAAGAATCTATAGTGGCTTCCGGGTTTTGACACTTACTTACATACGTGTATATAGTTGTATCTATACAGGTATATAGATGACGTTGCTCGGAAAAAACTTTGAGCTAATTATAACAGACCATCCAGTGGCCGGAGTTTTGTGTTGACAGGAATACTATTTGGTGCGATATAAATGTAAACTTATTGCATATATGTTATGTGATTGTCGTATACATTGTTATTATTTGTCGCCACATTTGTGCTAAACAAGTTCCTGTTTATAAATATCAGCTTGCTCGCCGTCATAAAAGTGAAATGAACTTAATAAGGGCACCTGCCCCGCGGGAGAGCGGGTTGGCCAGTATAAAGGGTAAGCTGATCTGTTTGTACATTTTGTATTTGTCTCCGTCGTCATATAAGTGAAATACCCTTGAGTACGACGTTAAACACCAATCAAACAAACAAACAAATAATAAGGGCACCTTACCCCAACCAAATGCACACATTAATAAAGAGGTTTTTATAATAAATGGCTTGTGTAATAAACTCATATTCGCCACGTGTTTTCTTTAAGTTGATTTGCCTACAGTGTATTGTTTTGTTTATGAGTTTACCGTTAGATTCATAGAGAGCTGAATCTGCAAACTATTTGATTTCTTTTATAATTTTATTATTGAACGAACTTATTTGTTCTTTTATTAGCTTCTGTGTAAATACAGGCTCAGAGGACAAAATGCATTTAAGACAATAAACAATGATATCTGATTTATATCATTTTTATTTTCTTACAGAGGAAATAAGAGTTGATGCCTAAAACAATACGCACAGTATTCATTTTACTTATCGTATATTAAATCTCATTGTGTATTTTGCGGAATTTATCTTAAGGGCAAAATTTTTCAGAAAATCTAGATAAACAATTACAAAACTATCAGAACAATAGAAGACTGGTGCTAATTTCTAAATTTCCATTTTACTTAATGTTACGACAGGAAAAGCTTTGGGCCTAAGCTAAAGGATATCAGCAATCCTTCATCGTTGACAACTAGGTTTTTAAAACGTGTTTGTTTTTACCCATCAGACCACCAATATGAAAAATTTAATATACTGTACTGTAATTTTCTAATAATAATTTAAATATGAGGTTTTCACTCATTTTTTTATTAATATATAAGCTTGTGGCTACTAAAGTTGTTCTTTGTCGAATATGTAATTGACGGACTAATCGAATGATATTTAGTAGGCCCTACGCTTGCTGCTGTGTTGACCGACCGTCGAACCTTTTTTGGTTTTTTTTTTTTTTCGCTTGGAAAAGCCATTGACTGTTCTAGACGTTCCATTCGCTATATGTAGCCTAAACTTAGCCGTTAATTAAGCCCTGTCCACCCGCTGCTATCCATGTCAGCCTCCCCGTCATAGACCAACCTTGGTACGTTCGTCATACCTTAAAAACAAGCTAAACATTTTTTATTAAACCAGCGACATCGTAGTATATGGCGTCAGACGGCAAGATGCGAGAGTGTATAAATACAGCCCGAGTGGGCTTCTCGAGCGCTGTGTTTGATTTCCCTTTTTATCACCGAACGTCTATTTACACAGCAAGAATAATTCTCTGTGATAACCAGTTTATTACCTTGGTCGCCACATTCCGCGCTGCCTACGTTGTGTGAATGAATGAAGTGGTCCATCTGTCGCTTTGACGTAATGTAACCCTGAAACAGCATTTCTGTGTGGAAAGGACGAACTGCCGACCGTCCGTACGCTTTTTTCAAGCAAATAAGATGAATTAGTGAATAAGTAAATATTATGTTTAGCATCAACAATGTGTTATTTTTCTAAATATGTTAATTTTGCCCAACTTGTGTTATTTGTGAGTAACACAAAATACTTAACGTTGCACTGAGGGTCGTCATGTTGTCACTATTTGTGTTTGATGGGTGTTGCCGTAAGATGAAGTATTTCCTATGTTAAGACGTCATCATACTTGCGAAAGAAAGCGGCACACCACGACTCGTGCTTCCGGTCACCACTGCTCGGGTCTCAAAGATAAAGAAAATTTATTTCTGACAAGCCTGTTGATACAGATTTTGCTAAATATAAATTCCGTTAATTTTAATTACTTAAGTAAAGCTTTTATTCATTCCTTCATTAATTCATCCCTTCGTTAATTCATTCCTTCGTTAATTAATTCATTAATTCTTTCATAAATTAATGAATTCATTCATTTTGGTGCTTCGATCGTTCGGTCATCTATTCGTTCGTCCGTTTGTTCACCAGTGCATCTATTCCATCGTTGTTTTTTCTATGCATTCCTTCAACACTCCTTGATGCCTTCATAACGTATTTCTTTAATATATATATACGTAGCCTACTCATCAATCTATCCACTTTATTTATTTATACATCTAGATGTTAACATTCACTGAGAAACCGTCGCTTCTGAAGCAAGAGTTGATTTCTCTCTCAAGGTATAAATATATGCATATTCTAGAGCCGGTTTATATCAGAATGACAAAACTGAACAATACGCAGATTAGATGGTCATTATGAAACCAAAATACGCACCATTGTGTGATTGTGTCTGTGCTTCCCGTAGAGAAAGTTTCGAAGCATATACTTAGAACGCAAATTTGTTGTCGATCTATACTGTAATCCTCTGTAGCTCAGTCGGTAAAATGGTTTGCACTGCTCTGCTATAGCTAGCGCCACGTATTCGAATTCCAATGATCACTAGCTGTTCATAATCTCTTTATTTATTTATTTATCAACCTAATGGAAACATAATATATATGTATATACATTTGAAAAATGTGACTAGAATAGTTTTAATATATTGTTAAGTCAAAGGATTAGGGCATGAATAAAGCCTGTTTAGAGGCTTCTCTATTGTGTGCTTATAGGCCTTCAATTTTTATTTTCATCTATTTAATCCGTAACACTATATTCGTCGATATAAAACAAAAACAGCACGTTGGCTAAAAACTACCCTAATACACAATAGATAAACGCTTTTTGTTATTGGGATCCAACTTTATGCATTTATGCATTGTTTTATCCACTTTTAATTATTATAAGGAAGAACATATAATTTCTGGAAATAAAGCGAAATAGCACTGATGTATGACTCTGGTATGTTGGTCTTCCTTAAAAAAAAAAACATGCCACAGCAATCACTTAAGGACAGAGGACACCAATACTTCCTAGTGGCCTTCCCAAAAATCCCAGGTATTTACTTGATTGTGATTGGTCTTTATTATACATCCTGGGTATGCCCCCTATATTGTATGCACCTGGGAACAGGGAAGATACTCGGTGCTTGTTTATTACCGTATATAACATTTAACATAACAAACGTGAATATACATTATTAATGTGATGTAATAAAATAAAGAGGCAAATACTCGTCGGCGCAATTTATTTTAGTAATGTTTTTTTCCTTTTTGATTTTTTGTTGTTGTTGGTTTTGCTCAATTTTACTTTCACACAGTTTATTATGAATATTATAATTATAACTGCTTTTTCGTTTTTGTATTGAGTAGTGGGGGTATATATTTCTCCCTATGTCCCATTATAGGAGATGATCAAACATGTATTAAACTCACAAATGGCGGACATTTAAAACGCAATCGCTTCTCATGATTTCATAACGTTTAAACACTGGATAAGTAATACTATGATACACGGAGCCGTTTTCGTCTTTCTGCTTATGGACAAAGCAGCTGTTTCCGTGGAGTAAAACTACAGAGGAACTCAAATCTGGTGGTATATTTATTTTGCAAATTACTCATATGCTTTTAAATTCTTGTTAGTGCAATTACTTCTGAATGGTATCGAGTCCAATGGTTATTTATAATAACTACCTATATATCAACCGAAGCCATTACACCAGTTCAGAGATAAGCACTGTAAATGATGATGATATTCCGATTACACCACGAGCCGCTCTCGCGCTGGAAATACAAATCGTGTGAATCACTTGTTGCCGCAGCTCATTTGTATAGCTCAGCAACATGATAGCGTTAAGGAGACTGTATCCAGGCTGGTCAATTATACTGCATACCCACAGCGAATCTGAATTCACTGTGGACTTGGGATAGACTAATAGTACTCCAGTCAATCGTCTGGAGTATTTCACTATACAGCCTGTAACTAGGACGTAGTTACTACACGTACTATTCATTCATAAAATTGTATGGCGAGACAAGCGTGGCTATTGGCTATTGGGCGTATAGACGTCACGCATGCGGATCTTATTTCTCACGCTATATTACAAACTGTTAAAACACTAAACATACGTAAATGCCAAAGATAAGATTTCCACAACCGACATTAAAGACGTTACAATGTTTCTTCCCTTTATACATCAAGCGGAAGAGCCTTTTGGATAAAGATTTCTGACACTATGTCTGCCTAAGGCTAAAAATAGCCGCAAGGGATTTTTCTGCAAGGACAGGAAGTAAAGGGGTTCCACGGATCTATTTAAAGGCTAAGCTGCCAGTCTATCTGACATTAACAAATTATCTGTGACTGATTTAAATCGTATCAACTTAAATTGTGAATATCCATCTTCTCGGTGAACTACTAACATATACAATAGCTATGGAGCACGGATATATATGTTTACCTACATCGCATTTACCTGTTCAGAATATAATCAAGGTAGGCACTTGTTATAGTATTGTTATCATACTTATTGTTTAAAAAGTCTTAAGAACTTTACTAGTTGCATATCTCCATATATTTGCAGCTGGACTCCCATCACTTACATGATGTACTATAATAGATCTTTTTGGCTTATTATTTAATTTAATTAAAGCAATTAGCAGCAGGATGGATTTTCTCTTAAGTAACCAGTTTAAAAAACTATTGTGTTGTTGGTATTTAGAGTTAAACCGTAGTATTGTATTTATAACAAGGATATATCAAATCCATATTCATAGGGTTCGATGTTCGACCCCAGCAAGGTATTTGGAAAGGTCTATAGTGATTCAGGAAACTTAGACGAATAGTTTTACTAAGCTATAATGAAGTGTCGCTCTGCTTGACTCTTTTATCTTCTTGTAAAATTTAGTCATCATTCACACTTCGTACCAGTATACTATACTTTTCGCTTTCTATAATTAATAATTTCGGAAAGAATACAAATCCTCACAAGAATGATATAGAAACTGAATGTCATTAACCCAAAGTAAAGTATAGTCACAACTCCGAAGAAAGATACTGACTTCATTTTGACAGCCCGAAGTCTTTTCTTCACCTGTTTGTTTGTATATATATACATATATATATATATATATATATACTTATGTCACTAGTTAAAGTTACTCCTGATGATGGTTTGATCAATAAGCCGAAACATTGAGTAAAACTGAATTTATTATCTTTCTTCGGAGTTGTTACTATACTTTACTATGTTAAACTCCTCAGTGGTAGTCATTATATTAAACTAAAGTGTCGGTATCTCTATTATGTTTTTCGCCAAAGCAATTGATTCTTGACAGACACAAAGGACTTCGTGCCTGTGGTCTCACGGAAATATTTAAACGGAGCAAATCTATTTGAATGTCCCTCACTATTAGTCAGTTTTCATTTAGACCAATCATTCCCTCGGACCAATGAGAACTTAAAAAAAATAACAAATCGATTTTCTTTTCGAAAGCCTGTGTTGTGATTAACATGTTGTTAATTTGATAGTTTTGTGTTTTGTATCAATAGTTAATCATAAAGGAATTGTCGTGGGGGATTAAGCACCGTGCCGAAATGTAGACAACTCTATATTACTCTTTATTGAGACAAGTAGGGATAATTAGTGATAGGGACAAATAGATAGTTGAATAAATCATGTGTTTGTCTACTTGTATTTAGTCTATGTTATAAACAAAAACCTCACTAAACAAAATTCTCTCAAGGCAACTTCAGCTTTTTTCTGTGACCTTGTGAATGAAACAATATAGGGTGCTTTCTATTCAACAACTTACATGCATGGCTGCACATAAACATCGCTGGGTTTAAACAATGTTTAACAATAACTAATCAAGTTTGGGCAGGGAATGGAAGTTAGCAAGTTGATGAAATTTAATTCTCTTCGCTGGAATGTCTTAATGAATTGGGAACACTCAAGATATAGAGTTGTCGTTTACGCATGCGTTACACGATGAGATACATCTTGAGAGAATAATAAAACGAGATCGAACGACAAGAGAGCCTTACAGACCGTATTATACATACATGTTGTATGTATACGTCATTTTTTTCAAATTACCGCTTGTCGTGTATAAATAAATAATCTTTTTGTACGATCGTTCTCTTTTTATAAAGTAAACCAACTGGTTTATTCAATTGCTAAGTGTTTGTTGCTTTATATAATTATTAATATGTATCTCCATTTGTCTCTATGTTCACAGGTTGCACTTTTACTTATTGTATGTAGTATTGGTGGTTCTACTGGGGCCTCTATCAGCTGTAGCCAACCAAGCAACGAAACCTTACAACAACAACACAGCCAGCTCTCCACACACTCGGGAGTTTTGTTGCCAACAATGGATGTGAATACGATTTCCTCTGATTTCGTCAAACACATTAATCTGTACGGTGATACGACATGTCCTTCCACCCCAGCGTCTGGTGTGGACGACCCCGTAGAGAGCCGAGCGCTGTGCCCATGGTATTACGTCATTAACCACGACCCTACCCGATATCCAACAAGTCTGGCCGAAGCCAAATGCCGCTGTTCCAATTGTATCAACAACGACATTAATCAATGCGAGCCGGTCAAATACGGTGTTCAGGTTCTTCAACAAACAGATAAATGTGAAAATGGTTATTACGTTTATGAGCCCGTCTGGTTGGAGCTTTCAGTCGGTTGCACGTGTGCAATGCCTAAAATTATCATGGGAGATCCCATAGACGATTACGTTCCTGAGGTATAAGCCTTTAAGATACATACATTTATTCCAGACATATCTGATTGAAGCATTTAAGCAGATCGTAACGTCTGTATTTATTACCAAACGAGGGCAATGCGATCTCAACCATTAACAATCGTTACAAAGGAAAGGCTATTTATTGCTCAAAGCTCAAATGAAGCCATGCCTTCCTTAGTTATATTATTGCCCAATTTATTTAATCACTGCCATAGTTTTTTTTACGTCAGAGGCCGTAACATTCCACTTCAAGACAGAACATTATTGTATTAATTTATTCTTATATAGACGATATCTGTTGATCAGATTTCGAAGATATATTTTGCTTATATTCTAAACGTTTTATCTCGAAATAAGATTTGATTTTCGATACGAGGTACACAAAAAATTGTGCTGGTCACAACATGTAATCATTTCGTTTGGTTCTTCATCCCGGGTATATTGTTAGAACATAATTACCAACATCAGACATTATTAACTATTCATTAACGATATCGTTAACTGTAATTATTATGATTTTAAAATTATGTCAAATTTTAAACGGAATACTGATCATAATATAATTAAACAAAAACACACATAATCTGCGCATTACACTTTACAATATGAAATCCCATGTTCACCTTTGACAAAAGATGACAAACGTTGGCTGTAAATACAACTAATATTTATCACGAACTGTTAAGTGTGCATAAATGAATGCATATTACGACGTAGCATTACTTCAGTTCAAACCATTCATCCATTGTATCGTTCTAACCACTGTTGTGTTCAAAACAAAACTTCATTCGTTGTTGTGTTGTGGGCTTTCAAAAAGCACGCTGTGTATATAATAGAAATAATTTATTAACTTATTTTTAACTAATTTATTATATAGCTAATTTATTTATTTATGTATTTATTTATAAGCAGTCAAACTGCAGTGATAAAATTACATGCCATAAAGTATTAAATATAATGAAAAATGTGAATTGCATAATTAGTTTAATGACAATAGCTTACTAACACTTATTGATGTTCTTTTTTAAGTCATTTTGAAAATTGTGATGCTTATATGCCTTTTATTATTATTAATTGCTACTGAATGTCGGGCCTACAGTTTGCATATTTGTCCAATTTAATATTCCTAAGTCTAGAGTAGAGTCACTATGTTTGAAGCACAACGAACTGGACAAGATGCTTCATAGCTGCTATAGTATGAATGGAGTGAACAATCTCATCATTATTTATAGGTTAAAATATGTCTCCTTTGATGTGACTAAATGTCTCATTTGACTTTTTGTCGGACAAACATAGGGTACTTCTACATAAAAGCTAACAAACCAAAGCCTGTTAACGCATTTATTAATTTATTCGACATTTATGTCATGTTGTTAAACTTAAGTCCAATGTTATATATTTTGACAGGTTTAATATAAGTTACAATATATATATATTTTAAAAATAACATAGTGTTTTTATAGTTTTATTTTTGAGTTGTGTTTGATTGAATGAAAGTTCGTGTTCAACGCTGTACACAAGGGTATATTATCCGTATATGAATGTTGTGTTCTCTAACGGTAATAGCTAACCTAAAGCAACCATAAATGAGAACTGTATGTGTTGTGTTGAAAATGACTATTCCTCCAGGGCTTTGTAACGACAGTATGACGATGCCTATATCATACTGTCCTACGACAGAGTGAGGTTTCAGTTCAGAGTTTTCATCCATTTTATAGAATTTATCGGCTCTTGGTTTCAACTGATGAATTGAAAACGCGATTGGCTGTGGGACTGCTTCATGCATCATGGGGTG
>JARDVA010326160.1:0-17212 GCA_030265315.1 Mopalia swanii | reverse complement strand
CGCTCCTACACATAAGGGTAATTTTTCTTCATTATTCCAAGCAGTTGGTGCCATATCAATATGTGCCCATTGGGTTTGATCTTCGATGAAATATGCCAAAAATTTAGCTGCAGAGATCGCTCCCCCCCAGCGTGTTTTGCCCATATTACGAATATCCGCATGATGAGAGGTTATTTGCCCATCATATTCTTCTCCCAAAGGAAATGGCCATAAAAGTTCCCCAACCTTTCCTCCTGCCGTCGTAAGCCCTTCTAACAATGGATCACTATTGGAGAATATTCCAGCCCTCTGAGTCCCCAACGCAACCAACATTGCTCCTGTCAATGTGGCCAAATCAACAACTGTTCCGGCTTTTTCATCTTTTTGTGCATATGTTAAACAATCGGCGAGAACTAAACGCCCTTCTGCATCGGTATTAATGACTTCTACCGTTTTTCCCGAATAAGTCGAGATAATATCCCCTGGCCGCATGGCTTGACCATCGGGCATATTTTCGGCTAATCCTAAAATAGCTGTTACATTCATTTTTGCTTTTCGCAAGGCAAGGCTTTTGATTGCACCAAATGCAGCCGCCGCTCCCCCCATATCAAAAATCATCTCTTCCATGCCCGAAGCGGGTTTTAAAGATATTCCGCCCGTATCAAAAGTAACCCCTTTACCCACAAACGCAATAGGCTTTTGATCTGCGCTTCCGCCTTTCCAGCGAATAATAACCATATAAGGTTTATGTATACTTCCTTGGCCAACAGAAAGAATACCCCCCATTTTTTTATCTTGAAGCTGTGTAACATCCAAAACTTCAACTTCACACCCAAGCTGCCTCAAAGCCAAAGAATGCTCCATAAAAGTTTCGGGATATAGATTATTCCCCGGCTCTGAAACCAACTCTCTTGCGGCCTGCATTCCATCAGCTGCAGCTTTTAAATATATATAATCTTGTTTTGCCTTTTGAATATCAGCCGTTTGAATATACACTTTTTTAATATGACTCTGCTCTTTTGTAATATCCGATTTATACTTTAAAAAGCGCCAATCGGCAATCTGTATACCTTGAGCAATCAGCGCTTCTACACTATCACCTCCGATAGACTCACAAACAACCTCTGGTAACATAACTTTAACGGATTTTCTTTTTCTTGCTTTTTTTGCAATAACACCACCTAAAAAAAGAAGTTCCTTCTGACCAATTGCCTTCTTATTCATTTTATCAATATTTAAACCCAATATTGTAATTTGAGCATGTTGATCATCTCCCAAAATATCAAGATGATGCCCCCATTTCCCATCAAATTGTACCGATTTTACCGTTTGCTCTAAGCGCTCTTTAAGCTTATCTTTAATATAAGGGTCACTGCCCATAAATGCCTGACCATCAAAGCCAATAAAGAGAATATCAGCATGAGCATCGGCTTGTTGAGAAAAAAATTGAATATCCATTTATTTATACCTCTTTACTTTTTAGGGCCAATTTGTCATATTTTTAACATATCAAATATTATGATGGAAGTGTTTTTAAAAGATGGAGCTTTATTATGCCGAAGATAATTGACGGACAAGATACATCTTCTATCAATACTGCCGTTCATGCCCTTTCATCGGGGCATATTATTGCCCTACCAACAGAAACAGTGTACGGCCTTGCTGCTGATGCTGCCAATGAGCAGGCAATCCAAAAAATTTTTCAGGCCAAAAAACGCCCAATATTTAATCCGTTAATATGCCATATCCACCCTGATTTTGATCTATCTCGATATGTTAAGATCACCCCCCAAGCCCAGCAATTAATGGATATTTTTTGGCCCGGCCCATTAACAATTATATTTGAGCTAAAAAAGCATGCTCCCATAGCACCTTCTGTAACTGCTGGTCTATCTTCAATAGCACTGCGTGCACCGAAACACCCTATTTTCCAACAAATACTTAAATCATTTAAACATCCTATCGCAGCCCCTTCTGCCAATAGAAGTGGTGGCTTAAGCCCAACAAAAGCTCAACATGTTTATGATTCTTTAAAAGAAAATGATATTTTTATTATTGATGGTGGCTCCTCTCGTAGTGGAATAGAATCAACAATTATTGATGCACGTAGCCCAACTTTAAAGCTATTGCGCTATGGTGTTATTTCTCTATCCGAAATTGAGCAAGCCTCAAAAAATATTATAGAGATCGCAACCAAACCAAAATCAAACGAGCCCATACAATCTCCAGGGCAAATATTACGCCATTACGCACCCAAAAAGCATATTCGTTTGAATGTAACAAAACCGAATCCAAATGAAACATGGCTAAGCTTTGGCTCTAATCATCATCGGCATATATACGAGCTTAACCTTAGCCCCAAAGAAGACTTATCTGAGGTGGCAGCTAATCTCTTTTCTTTTTTGTGGCAGGCCGATCAATCCGATACTCTTTCTATTGCCGTAGCGCCCATTCCTCATATAGGTATCGGGATTTCTATCAATGACCGACTTCAAAAAGCAGCATGCGAGTTCCAAACATCATGATGACAATATTATATAAATATATTTTTAAACGATTTTTAAGCTCATTTTCTTTTTTATCTGCTGGCTTAATGTTGCTTGTTTTTCTTATTGATTCCATCGAGACAGCCTATGGGCTCTCTCGTCGAGAAGACACACAGCTTTTTGATGCGATTGGGCTATCTTTATTGAAAATGCCTGGCCTATTTGAGCAAATTCTTCCTTTTGCACTTTTATTAACAAGTGTTATGCTTTTCCGTAGATTATCCTTAGATAGCGAAATGGATATTGTTCGCTCCATCGGTATATCCGCTTGGCAATTCTTATTACCTATTGCCACCATATCTTTTTTGATTAGCCTTTTATCCATCACTTTGCTTAACCCTATAGCGATTCAGCTAAATGCTCTTTACGAACATCGAGAAGATATTGCCAGAGGAGAAGCGGATCCGAATCCAACAATTATACAAGAAAATAGCTGGGTTCGTGATAAAGTTGGCGATGATTATTACATGGTTCGTATGGGAAGAGTCATCCCAATGAGCAAGAATAAAGATCAACTCAAAGTTATCAATGGTAATATTCGTATCCAAGATGAAAAAGGAAACTTAATTAAACAAATATTATTCAACGATGCAACGATATCCGATCTAAGCTGGAGCTTAAATAAAGCAACATATATAGATTATATAAATCAAACAACGGAATATAAAGATTCTTCCTTGTTACCGATGAGCTCACCTGCTACCGAGTTTGTGCGGCGCTCTATCTCTCCCGAATATTTAACTATTTGGCAGCTGCCTCAAAATATTCAGATCCTTAAGCGCTCTGGGCTCACAACAACTTCACATATCCTATATTTTCTCAATAAGCTTGTGCAACCTTTTTTGTTTGTTTCTCTATCTGTATTTGGCGCTGTTTTAGCCTTACAACCTTCCCGTAGAGGTGGAAATAGCTATATTATCTTAGCAAGTATAATATCGGGCTTTATTATTTGGACTTTTTCGTCTATTGTATTCTCACTAGGATTAGAAGGAAACATGCCTGTAACCATCGCAGCATTGCTTCCTACAATTATCGTTCTTATGATTGTTATATCTTTAATTTTGTATAAAGAAGACGGCTGATAAAAAAAACAGGTAGATAATAATGGCGAGTAAAACACTTAAAATAACACAGAGTACATCAAAAAAACGCCCTGCTCTGAAGTCTAAAATTAAGCTCTATCTTATTTTACTTCTACCTATATTTGCTTTTTCAAATGTGGAAGCAATAGAAAAAAATAGTATTTTGCCCTCAAACTCGAAGGAACCCGTTCAGTTTTCGGCGCGAGACGTTACCTACAATTCACAAGATAATATACTTGAAGCCCGCGGGAAAGTTACAGCTCATTGGCAAGGTCAAACAGTAAAAGCAGATAATTTTCGTTATAATACAGAGAAAGATCGGATTTTTGCCAACGGCAATGTTGAACTAACAAACTCTGATGGTAGTATTATACAAACAAATAAAACCGAATTATCTGGAGACTTTAAAGAAGCTGTTATTGGCAAATTAATCGTTTATCTTCCTGATGGAGCATTAATCTCCGCAAAAAGTGGAAAACGTTCAAAGGGTCGTTATAATCATTTATATAATGCAACATATACCGCTTGTACAAGGTGCGTTGCCGAAGGAAGACGACCAACATGGTCACTCAGCAGCCCTAAAGTAACTCATGATAGTCAAAACAAATATATCACCGCACGTAATGTAACATTGGATGTTTACGGGCAGCCTATTTTATGGCTACCTTGGATTGGATATCCAGACCCAACAGTCAAGCGCAAAACTGGCTTTCTCATCCCAAGCTTTGGTTACGATAGCCGATTAGGTGCCTTTGGGGATATTCCCATCTTTTTTGTCATTAATGACTATTCTGATATCACCCTAACACCTTTTATTTATGAAAAGAAAAACCCTCGTATAGCAACACGTTATCGTCAACGCTTCTCTGGCGGAGGCTTTAATTTGAATGGTAGTTTTACATATGATGGCGAGGTGAATAAAGAATATACAGAAGCCCAAGATGTTGATAATATTCGATGGGATACCAATAGTCATTTTTGGTGGCAGTTAGCACCTAAATGGTTTTTAACCTCCGATATTCGATTAACGTCCGATAAACGTTATTTAGAAGATTATGATATTAATTCTGAAATTGATAAGGCTGATTTCCTAGAGTCAAATATAACTTTAGAGCGCCGAGATTACGATAGCTGGCTGCAAATACAAGCTTTCTATTTCCAAACTCAAGATCAAGAAATTAATCAAGCTTACATTCCTTATGTCCTACCCGAAATGTCATTTAACTGGCAAAGGAAAAAAGATCGTTTTGGAGGTAATGCTTATTTTTCGAACAATGCTCAATCTCTTTATCGCAAAAAAAATATCGATATTTCTCTAGATACACAATCTTCTTTTTTAGCTGATAGCCCCAGAACACGCCATCGTTTTACCAGTACCGCAGGATGGGCTGGCCATTGGATCGGTGCTTTCGGTGAAGAATATAGCTTTGATGCTTCTGTATCTGCCCTCAGTTGGGTCAGTAACGGCTATTATGTTAATGGTACTGATTTTTCGGGTAATGAAACGTTAATACGACCAACAATTAGCGGGCAATTTAGCTACCCTCTTATCCAAATTTCACCAAACCATAGCTTTACATTAGAGCCTGTTGTTCAGGCTGTTTGGTCTCCAGAATACAAAGAAAGTGATTATCGTTATATTCCAAACGAAGATAGCCAATCTTTTGAGCTAACAGGCAATAATTTATTTACAAATAACCGTTTCTCTGGTTTAGACCGAGACGAAGGAGGGCTTCGTATTAATTATGGGCTAAGAGGCTCTGTTGATTTTGCCAATGGTGGGTATTCTCGCTTCCAAATAGGCCAAGTATGGAAGCCATTTTACAATAATGAGTTTGATGGTGCTAAAAACTCTGGTTTAGATAGTGAGATATCTGATTATGTAACCCAACTCGAGCTTCAGCCAACCCCATGGTTAAACCTAAGCTCTAATGGGCGCTTTGATCAAAAAGATTTTTCTGTGCGCAGGCTCGATCTGAGTGGATCTTTTGGACCACGCTCTCTCAAATTTTCAGGCTATTATACGTGGTTTGATGATTTAGAAAGTAATCAAAAAACAGAAGAAGTTAGTGTCGACTTATCAACCCAACTTTCCGATCAACTTCACCTTCGTGGTTATGTCACTTATGATCTAGAAAATAATGAAGACAGCCTCCCTAAAGAAGCAAGAGCCGAACTTTTATGGGAGAATGAATGTATATCCTTAGGTAGCTATTATAAGCGCGAATGGAAAAGTGATGGTGTTACAAATGATTCATTCGGTATACAATTTACTTTAAAAACATTAAGCAGTATTAATTTAGATTTGTAAAATGGCTTGTAGTTTAAGTTTTTTTTAGCTATTGTGCTAAAATATAGTTATAAAAGGGTATATATTTATGCGTTCTATCTTTCGGTTATTGATTGTTTGTAAGCTCACTATTTTTGTTCTTTGTTCCGCAGCTATCCCGACTTATTCGGCATTTGCTGATGATATTAAAGCCGTTGTTAATGATGATATTATTACCACATCTGAGGTTGATCAGCGGGCAAATCTAGCTTTGCTTATTTCTAGAGGAAAAGCCGGTTCTCAAGGTATCAGCAAGTTAAAAAATGATATTTTACAAGGGCTTATTGATGAAAAAATAAAAAACCAAGCTGCCGCAAGCATCCAAGCCGTTGTTAATGAAGCTGAAGTAGATAAAGCTGTAACTGATATTGAAGAGCGCAATAAAATGCCTGCGGGAACACTTGTTAAGATTCTTGATAGTCAGAATATTGATATTGAGCATTTTAAAAATCAAATCCGTGGTCAGCTTGCATGGCGTAATTACATTAGGGCAAAGGTTGTTCCTAGGATAGAATCAAGCCCTGTTGATGTTGAACGTGTTCTACAAAAACAACTTGAAAAAAATACAATTACTGAATATTTAATTGGGGAAATTTTTATTCCTATTCGATCTTCCACTTTAGAGAATGATGCAAAACAAACAGCCGATCGTATTTATGCTCTTGTTAAAGGCCCTTATCGTTTTGGTGAAGTTGCACGTAATTTTTCCGAGTCTCCTTCACGCACCGAAGATGGTCTACTTGGCTGGATTGTTAAAGATGAACTTGAGCCCGTAAAAGATAAAGCCGCCACAAGTTTAAAAGTTGGCGCTACATCTGCACCTGTTCGGGGACAAGATGGATATTATATTTACCGCTTATACAAAAAACGCTCTATTTCTTCCACCGATGAAAGTGAACTAGAAGGCTTAAGAACACGTATTAAAGGCCAGCTTCGTAGGGAAAAAATTGGTCGGGAAGCTGCTTTTTTAGGAGAAACTCTTCGTAGGCAAGCTTATTTAGATATTCGTTAACTTCTTATATGGAAAATATTGTATTACCAAGCCTTTCTACTGCCCTCAAACAAAATGGTCTATGGGCTAAGAAATCCCTCGGGCAACATTTTTTACTTAACGAGAGCTTCTGCCATAAAATAGCCGCTCTCGCAGGGTCTTTAGATAAAAAAAATGTTGTCGAAGTTGGGCCTGGGCCTGGTGGCTTAAGCCGTGCCATTATTTCCGCCCACCCTCTTTCTTTTACCATGATAGAAATGGATACACGTTTCCGTCCTCTTTTATCACCTCTTTTAATAGGAAAGCACATCAACATCCTATGGCAAGATGCGCTTAAAATAGACATCGCCAGCTTATTTCCAGATAAAAAAACCACATTATTAAGTAATTTACCTTATAATATCGGGACTCCATTATTGATTAATTGGCTTAAAAATATTCATCATTTTGAATTTTTTGTTCTAATGTTTCAAAAAGAAGTTGCTTTACGTATATGTGCCCTTGCTGGCGAAAAGCATTATGGGCGGCTCTCTGTAATGACCAACTGGCTATGTGAAACTCATTTAGCTCTTCATGTTCCCCCAGGTGCATTTACTCCACCACCTCAAATTGATTCTGCTGTTATCACTATCACTCCCCGAGAGAAGCCTTTAGGAGAAGTAGAAGTCTCTTTTAAGGCAATGGAGTTCATTGTTGGTAAAGCCTTTGGCTTGCGCCGTAAAATGCTAAAAAGAAGCTTAAAGGATCTCAATTTTCCTTGGGATATATTGGAGATCAATGCCAACTTACGACCAGAAAACCTCGAGATCACTGATTTTTGTAAAATTGCCAAATATTGGGAAGATAATATACAAAAACAATAAATACTCCTCTAAAGATGCTCTGCACATTAATTGATCGCATCTATTATTATCGATAATAATTTTTTTCCTATTTTATATGCTCCTATGAAGCCATAAAATATGAGCTAAGGTAATAATTACCACTCATAATTAAATCGATAAAATAAGTAAAAATAAAAAATTACATATTCTTTACCTATAGAAAATCTTTAACAATATCTTTCAGAGTATCACATCGTTCTACACGGCAGCATTCCGCCATAAAAATAGCTTTTACTTGAGCTATCGCCAATGATAGATCATGATTAACAATCACATAATCGCATTCTTCCCAATGAGATATTTCTTCCGCTGCCTGATTCATTCGGCGATTAATAACTTCTAATGTATCTTGCTTACGGTCAATAAGCCTTTGTTTTAATATTTCTTTAGTCGGAGGTAAAATATGAATATTAATCGCTTTTTTAGTAAGTTTTTTTTTGATTTTCCGAGCACCTTGCCAGTCAATATCAAATAAAATATCCTCCCCTTTAGAAAAATGATCTAAAATCGGCTGTAGAGGTGTTCCGTAATATTGCCCAAAAACATGCGCCCATTCCATCATTTCATCTTTTTCAATAAGCTGTGTAAAGCGTTTTTCATCAAAAAAGAAATAATCAAGACCATTCTGCTCTCCTGGCCTAGGCTTACGTGTTGTTGCTGATATACTCAGCTTTAAATTTTCAAATTCTTCAAGTAATGCTTTTCCAATGGTTCCTTTTCCAGCCCCACTTGCTCCTGTTAAAATCAATGCAAACGATTCATGTTTTATTTTTTTCATTGCCACAACCACTATTCTTTTTACCAAATATGCCATAGAATATAAAAAATGTAAATAAGAGGCTATAATGAAGCAATCTCACTTTTCATCTATTCTCATAACTGGTGCATCTTCTGGAATTGGCGCCGCTTTAGCATTAGAGCTCGCGGCTCCAAATGTTCAGCTCCATCTTATTGCACGTAATAAAAAACGACTTGATGATATTCAGGTGCAATGCATACATAAAGGGGCGGCTGTTTATACATATATTCTTGATATTACTAATAAAGAGCAGTGTGCTCATATTTTTTCTATGTGGAACCAACAAAACCCTTTTGATCTTGTTATCGCTAATGCCGGTATTGCCGGAGGTTCAATAAAAACAGAAAGCCTCACTGCACGGCTACGTGAGCTTAATCATGTTAATGTAACAGGTATACTCAATTGTTTAGAGCCTATATTAGATACAATGATAAAAAGAAAAAAGGGGCATATTGCACTTATGAGCTCTATGGCCTCGCTTTTACCAATGCCCTCTTCTCCCGCTTATTGCGCGAGTAAAGCCGCTATTTCAACTTGGGGAAATGCCATTCAGCCCATCTTAAAAAAAGACAATATTGGCGTATCTGTCATTCATCCCGGATTTATCCGCTCACGAATGACTGATGGTAATCAATATAAAATGCCTTTTTTTATGGAGGCCGATAAAGCCGCACGTATAATTATTCACAAGCTTAATAAAAATAAAAGATATATTGCTTTTCCGCTGCCTGCTTATTGGCTTATTTCTTTTTTATCCATTTTACCCCGCCCTATTCAATTTTTTATTCTTAGTTGGCTTCCCCATTAAATTTCAATTAAAATTAGATATAATTTAAAATATAAAAGATAATGAAAAAATCTTTTCCCTTATTTTTAAAGCTTCATATCTATGGGAAATAAATAGGCTTTATAAGGGAAAATAGATTTTTTGAATAGCTGATAAAATATTTATTTAAAATTATTATTTTTTATCTTTTTGAATCTTACGCCATTTTAAAACATTATTTTGGTGATCTTTATAATCCTTCGAAAAAACATGTCCCCCTTCTCCATTTGCAACAAAAAATAGATAATTTGTTACTTCTGGATTAAGAACAGCTTTAATCGCACCTTGCCCAGGATTAGCAATTGGCCCTGGAGGTAAACCTTTATACTGGTATGTATTATATGGATTATTTTTATTTTGAATATCTTTACGTGTTAAAGGCTCATCACTAGAGAACTTGCCTGCACCGTAGGCAACCGTTGGGTCTGCATCTAACTTCATGCCTTGTTTTAAACGATTGATATAAACACTGGCAACAATAGCCTGCTCCTCAGCTAAAGCGGTTTCTCGCTCTACAATCGAAGCTAAAATAATGGCTTCATATCTATTTTTTATGGGTAAGTCTTTTGCCCGGCTATTCCATAATTCATCCAATAAATCATTTTGCGCTTGATGCATTCGATCTAGGATTTTTTGCCGATTATCTCCCCGCTCAAAACTCCAAGTATTTGGAAGATAACGCCCTTCTTGTACAACCTTTGCAATCTTCCCCGTTAAGATGGGGTTTTCTTTAAGACGCTCTAATATCTGAGAAGAGCGCCATCCCTCCGGAAAGGTTATTTGATGCTGTATAGCATTTTTAAAATCGGAAAGATAGGCCATAAGCTCCTGTAAACTTAGGCCTTGGGGGATATTATATTCACCGACTCGAACGATTGGCGAAATAAAATTGGCCTTAACTGCAAAAGTAAGTATCAGCGAGTCTGAAAGAAAAGAATTATCTCCCGATATAAATTCTTCACCTTCTAAGGAAGAAATAACACGATTTGTTCCTGTCCCTCTCGATATTATGAAAGATCCTTCATGTTGAACCGCATCTTTAGCCATCAAACGCTTTTTAATATAGTGAGAACCACCAACAATCGTTCCAAGTAAGATAAGGCCAATCAAAAAAATAAAAGTTAAAAGCCTTCCAAATATACGCCCAATCATATTTTTACCTTACAGCCTTAAAAATAAGAGAAGCATTTGTACCACCAAAACCAAAACTATTGGAAAGTGCAATATCAACCTTCTTTTCTTTTGCCTGAAGAGGAACAAGATCAATCGATTCGGTTCCTTTTGATGGATTATGAAGATTAAGAGTTGGCGGTAAAATCCCATCGGTTAAAGCTTTAATTGAAAAAATAGCCTCGACCGCACCGGCCGCACCTAAAAGATGGCCAATAGCTGATTTAGTTGAAGACATGCTGATTGTTTTGGTTGCATCGCCAAATGTTTGTTTAACAGCATTAAACTCACCCATATCTCCCAGAGGTGTCGAGGTACCATGAGCATTAATATAATCAATATCTTCTGGAGCACCCTGAGCAGAACGCATTGCCGCTTGCATACAACGGCGCGCACCATTACCATCCGGCGCCGGTGCTGTAATATGATGCGCATCACCACTCATGCCATAACCGATAACTTCGGCATAGATTTTTGCACCACGTGCTTTAGCATGCTCATATTCCTCTAAAACAACAATACCCGCACCTTCTCCCATAACAAAACCATCTCGGCCTTCATCCCAAGGGCGTGAAGCTTCTTTAGGAGATTCATTATAGCCCGTTGAAAGAGCTCTGGCTTGACCAAAACCATGTAAACCAAGACGACATACAGGCGCTTCTGCTCCTCCTGCAATCATAACATCGGCATCATTTAAAGCGATCATACGGCTGGCATCACCAATAGAATGGGTTCCTGTTGCACAAGCACTCACAACGGCCGAATTTGGCCCTTTAAAGCCATATTTTATCGAAACATGCCCCGAAACCAAATTAATCAACGCCGAAGGGATAAAAAATGGACTTAGACGTTTCATATTTGTATCCATTGTTCTTGAGCCATGATCAATCGCTTGTAAGCCACCGATTCCCGAGCCAACATAAACACCCGTACGCCAAGCTTGTTCATCAGTTTGCGGAACCCACCCTGAATCTTCAATAGCCATTTGAGCTGCAGCTAGGCCATAAGTGATAAATGGATCCATACGCCGAGATTCTTTGGGGATAACCCAATGATCTTGGTCGAACTTCCCTTCTGCACTATCTCCTATAGGAATAAGGCCCGCCACGCGACATGACAATCCCGAACAATCAATGGATTCTATTTTTTTTAAACCAGAATGTCCGTTAATAATTTGTTTCCATACATGATCAATACCAATCCCTAAAGGTGATACAATTCCCATTCCGGTTACAACAACTCGACGCATAATAAACCTCACTTAAAATTAATTAGAAATAAGAGATAATAAATTATATAAAAAAAATTATATAAAATGCAAGAAACGGCGGAAACTTTTTAATTTAAGTTCCGCCGCCCCCATATCCGCATAAAAAATAATGTCGCTTATTTATTATCTTCAATAAACGATATCGCATCTTTAACTGTAAGAATTTTCTCGGCTGCATCATCTGGAATATCGATACCAAATTCTTCCTCAAAAGCCATAACCAACTCAACAATATCCAAAGAGTCTGCATTTAGATCATCAATAAAAGAAGCTTCTGCTGTTACTTTCTCGGCTTCTACACCAAGACGATCTGCAACGATTTCAGCAATTTTACTTTTAATATCACTCATATTATATTTCCTTCCGATTACCGGTCTTCATAAAATTTCAATTTTGCCCATATTATCAAAGGAATTATCCCTTAAATATATAGACCTAACTCTCGCAAGTATTGCGCTCAGCTTATACACCTGTTAGTCAGTAACTTAAATAAAAAAATAAAATAAGGCAATGCTTTTATCGATATTTATTTATTTTTTCTTTAAATACAGATCAAATCATCGCCATTCCGCCATTAACATGAATATTTTGCCCACTCACCCACGAAGCCTCATCCGAGGCTAAATAAATAACTGCTGCAGCAATATCTTTTGGTGTTCCCATTTTGCCTAAAGGAATATGTTGAACCATTGCATCTTTTTGTTTGTCATTAAGCTTATCGGTCATAGAAGTTTGCACGAATCCTGGAGAAACAGAATTAACTGTGATGTTTCGGCTTGCAACTTCTTGCGCTAATGCTTTAGACCAACCGATAATTCCTGCTTTTGCAGCACAATAGTTGGCTTGCCCCGGATTTCCACTTGTTCCCACGATAGAGCTTATATTAATAATGCGTCCCGATCGACGGCGCATCATTCCCTTTAATGCCGCTTGTGCCAAAAGAAAAGGTGCGGTTAAATTAACATCAACCACTGTCTGCCAGTCTTCTGGTTTCATCCGCACGGCAAGGCCATCTCGAGTAAGGCCTGCATTATTCACTAATATATCTAGAGCCTCTGCCTGCTCATTCACAGCAACCATCAATTGCTGCACACCCTCATTTGTTGCTAAATCAGCTGAAGGCAAAACAACGGCTTCTCCTTTTATAAGCTGTTTTGTCTCTGACAATGCTTTTTCATTACGCCCAGCAAGCAAAACTTTTGCCCCCTGAGAAGCAAGCTGGATAGCAATTTCTCTTCCTATTCCGCTTGAAGCCCCTGTAACTAAAGCAACCTTACCTGATAAATCAAACATATTTTTCTCCTGATATTATTATATTATAACGATATAAACTTTCGATATATAGGCTATTTATGCATTTAAAAATTTATCTATACCAGCCGAATCTTCTATATTCATCGCTATTAGTTTTTTATCAATACGCCTTGTTAGGCCCGATAAAACTTTACCTGAGCCAATCTCAACAAAACAATCGATATTTTGTGCAACCATATATTGTACCGATTCTCTCCACCGAACTGTTTCAACCAGCTGCTTTTCAAGTAAAAATGGAATATCTCTAACATCTTCAACAACAGATGCAATAACATTTGCAACTAAAGGCAATTTTAATGGTGCAAAAGAAATATTTGCCAATGCTTCTTGCATTTTATTAGCTGCCGGAGCCATAAGCGGGCTATGGGAAGGAACACTAACAGGTAAAGGTAAAACCCTTGAAGCACCTTTTTCTTTTGCCACTTCTGAGGCTTTTTCTACTGCAATTTTATGCCCAGAAAGCACAACCTGACCATCAACATTATCATTAGCCGCAACAACAATAGCATCTTTTGTGCTTACAGCCGATGCTATCTGGCTAACAACATCAAAATTGAGCCCCAAAACAGCAGCCATAGAACCTGTACCATTTGGAACCGCCTGCTGCATTGCTTTACCCCGTAAGCGCAACAAACAAGCTGCATCCGAAAGAGAAAGGCTCCCTGCCGCAGCAAGAGCTGTATATTCTCCTAAAGAATGCCCCGCAACCATCAAAGCGAGGTCTTCTATTTTCTGATCGGTTTCACTTTCCAACACTCTTAAGCAAGCCAAACTGACACTCATCAGAGCAGGTTGTGTATTTTCTGTTAGATTAAGCTCATCAGATGTGCCTTCTGTCATTAATTTATATAAATCAAAAGAAAGAGCATCATTTACTTCTTCAAAAACTTGTTTTGCTACTGTAAAATTTTCAGCAATCTCTTTACCCATACCAATTTTTTGACTTCCCTGACCAGGGAAAATAAATGCTTTCATACTATATAATGCCTTTCATCTATTTTACTCCATTTTATGGATAATCATCCACAAACAAATATGCCTAAAACTACTGTGAAAATTCATTTTTTGCAATTTCTTATTCTCACTTTAAATATCTTTTATCATAATTCATCTTGATTTAATCATAAAAAAACTCTATATAAGCCACTCTTACTCCTTGCCAATAGCAATGAAGTTGTTGGCTATGCCCCTTCAAATTTTTTGAATATCCGAGTAAGATAAAAGTATCGCTTTTATTAAAATGGGGTTGAGAGAAGCCAAATAAGGAGAGTTTTAATGCCTTTATACGAATGTATTGTTATTGCACGCCAAGATCTTTCGGCGCAGCAATCAGAAAGTTTAACAAATGGTTTAAAAGAATTAATCACTGAACAAGGTGGAACCTTTAGCAAAGTTGAATATTGGGGGCTTCGTCAGATGGCTTACCGTATTCGTAAAAACCGCAAAGGCCACTATACTTTGATCAATATCGATGCACCAGCAGCCGCGATTCACGAGCTTGAGCGTGTTATGCGTATTAATGAGAATATTCTTCGTCATCTAATTGTTCATGTTGAGCAACATGATGAAGAGCCATCGGCTATTATGCAACGTAGAGGCCGTGACGACCGTCGTCCACGCCCACCACGCCCTGCTCATCAGCCAAGGCCTGTAACAACCACAGAAGAAACACCAAAAGGAGAGTAAGCCATGTCTCAACGTTTTAATCATCGCAAATCTGATCCTTTTGTGGGTAAGAATGCACCCAAAATTGATTATAAAGATGTTAACCTTTTGGAGAAATATATCTCCGAACGTGGTAAAATTGTACCGAGCCGCATTACTGCTGTTTCGGCAAAAAATCAACGTGAGCTTTCAAGAGCAATTAAACGTGCGCGTTACTTGGCTTTGTTACCTTATGTTACAAAATAAGTGTGAGAGAGAAGGAATTTTAAAATGGAAATTATTTTATTAGAACGTGTTGAAAAATTAGGTCAAATCGGAGATATTGTTACAGTAAAGAATGGCTATGCACGTAATTTTCTTTTACCTCGTGGCAAAGCTTTACGGGCAACCAAAGCGAATAAACAATCTTTTAAAGACCAAAAGTTACAACTTGAAGCTGATAATCTAAAAAGACGTGAAGAAGCTGAAAAAGTTGCAACAAGTATGGGTAAAACAGAAGTTATTCTTGTTCGCCAAGCTGGTGAGATGGGACAACTTTACGGATCAGTTAATGCTCGTGATGTTGCTGACGCTCTGAAACTTGATGGTATTACGATTGACCGGAAACAGGTTTCTCTTAATCATCCAATTAAAACATTAGGTTTATTTGAAGTTAATGTTGTTCTTCATCCTGAAGTCAACGTAATTGTCATTGCGAATATTGCTCGTTCGGAAGAAGAAGCTAAAATTCAGAGTTCAACAGGTTCTGCTGTTATTGCTCATGATGATGACGATGATGATGATAACTATGATCTTCCTGAAGTTGAAAATGAAATCATCGAAGAAAATACTGATGAAAGTGACGAAAATTAAATTTTTTGATCATATTCATTATTTTTTTAAGCTCGCTTTTATAGCGAGCTTTTTTATTGCAAAAAATAAACCTCTTTGTTATTGTTATCATCCTAGTACTCAAGCTCAATTATAAATAAAATACCTAAAGGAGTTTATATGTCACGTACACATCTTTACGCTGTCAAGCCAGAATGGAAAAACGATACGCACATTGATAATGAAAAATATTTAGATCTGTACCGACAATCCATCGAAGATCCGGATAGTTTTTGGGCAGAGCAAGCACAAATTATTGACTGGATAGAACCTTTCACTAAAGTGAAAAACACCCATTACAGCGCTAAAGATGTATCAATCAAATGGTTTGAAGATGGCACATTAAATGCATGCTGGAATTGTGTTGATCGACATTTAGGAGATAACCCAAGAGATATCGCTATTTTTTGGGAAGGAAACGACCCTGGAGAATCTCGTAGTTTAACTTGGAGAGAGTTACATGAAGAAATTTGCCGCCTAGCAAATGTTCTTAAATCGAGAGGTGTCAAAAAAGGGGAGCCTGTTATTTTGTATCTTCCCCCTATTCCTGAAGCCATTATTTCTATGTTAGCTTGCGCTCGAATTGGCGCCGTACATTCTGTTGTTTTTGGTGGCTTTTCTTCTAAAGCCTTAGCTTCACGTATTGAAGATTGTGGCGCAAAAACAATCATTACTGCTGATTATGCCCGTAGAGCTCAGCGCTCCTTTCAACTCAAAGAAAATGTCGATGCCGCTCTTAATTCTATCCCTCACCATGATGCACATTCTGTTATTGTTGTTAAAAGAACCGGCGATGCTGGAATTTCCATGCGTGATAGCCGTGATATCTGGTACGATGAAGCTTGTTCAAAAGCCTCTCCCTTATGCCCAATCGAAGAAATGAAAGCCGAAGACCCTTTATTTATCCTTTATACTTCTGGCTCAACAGGAAAGCCAAAAGGTGTTGTACATACAACAGGTGGTTATATGGTTTATGCTGCCTTAACCCATAAATATGTTTTTGATTACAAAAAAGGTGATGTTTGGTGGTGTACGGCTGATGTTGGCTGGATTACTGGCCATACTTATATGGTTTATGGCCCATTAGCCAATGGTGCTAAAACGGTTGTTTTTGAGGGTGTTCCCTATTATCCAGATGCATCTCGTGTTTGGCGTATTGTGGATCGTTATCAGGTTAATCTATTTTACACCGCACCAACAGCTATCCGTATGTTACAAAAAGAAGGTAATGATATGGTAACTCGAACCCAGCGCTCATCTCTTCGAGTTATCGGTTCTGTGGGCGAGCCGATTAATAACGAAGCTTGGCAATGGTATTATGATGTTGTCGGAAACCAGAATTGCCCTGTTATCGATAGCTGGTGGCAAACAGAAACAGGAGGGATTATGATCACGCCTCTTCCTGGTGCAACCGATCTAAAACCTTGCTCTGCTACTCGGCCGTTTTTTGGTATTAAGCCCGAAATTTAGGATAAATAAGGAAATGT